>JADWQK010001030.1:600000-900201 GCA_017933935.1 Sesamia nonagrioides | reverse complement strand
TAAAGGATGAAGAAAAGGGTGAAGCAAACCGCTCCATGAAGACATCAACTATGGCTGTAGAGCCAATAGTTGAGAGAAGGTAGAACTTGAGATGGTTTAGAGCCATCTCAAGGTGAAGAAATATGTACAATATATACATAGTTGAAGAATAAAATTATATACATATTTACATAAATAGGTGAAGCTGAAATGAAGGTGTGGGTGAAGCTGTGGAGAATTAGATTAAGTAGTGTGTTAGACAGTAGAAACAACGCTGTGAAAAGAAAAATAAAATATTAGAGAATTCCTGTAAGGGAAGAATGAAAGGTTAGTATAATAATGTTTAAAGATGCCAAAATGTTAAGCCAAAGAATTGAGACACTAGACGAAGTGTTTTTTGGAATTTAGAAAGATGCGGGCAGTTAAGAATTTAGAAGAAAAAGGGTTGTCATAGAGACATAATCAACAGCGTTGTCAAAAACTGTCATAACAATGAAAATATTATTGTAAATGTGTAAATATAAGTAGATATTAAATTAAAGCGTTGTGTTGTGTAGGAAAAATATTATCAGAACAGCGCCTCATAATACTGGAATGCGTATTATGACCTGCAGAAATGAATGATATATGAGTATGAAGAAGTAAGTATATGTAGGTTAATAAAATAACACTACAACCAGTTTCAAATAGAAACTTCGATTTATTAACCGGTTCTGTTTTAAAAGAGTCGCGACTTTTGTCTACCTATTACGGTCTTGTGATATCTGTGAGAAAATGCAGTTTGATGTCTGTTTAACAAATTTTAATATTAAAAGTACTCTGTACATTAAAATACTTTGAGTAAATGTTGGCTGTAATCCTTCTAATATTATAAACTTGGTGCGCCATGCGGTTTCACATGCGTAAGTTTCGATATGTCTTCTTTATATGCTCTGCTCGTATTAATCGGAGCGTGATGTTATATAGCCTAAAGCCTGGATTAATGGGCATCAAACGCAAAAAGTATTGTTCAAATCGGACCCGTGATTCCTGAGATTAGCGAGTTCAAACAAATAAACTGTTCCGCTTTATATATTAGTATAGATGTGAGAGTTGGAATGGATGGTTGAATATTTGTTCTCTTCACCCGAAAACTTCCGGGCGAACTCAGGTGAAATTCAATAAAAAAAATCAAAAATACCACTTAGGGTACTTTCTATCCCCATATTCTCACAGGAATTCGACCCCGGCCTTCGCTTTCACCCGCCCTATTTTGGCGTTGCTAGTACACCAAAATATTGATGCCTTTTCCATATGTAAAACCACCTCTAAATAAACGTACATTTACTTCATTTCATTTCCCCTTTTCAGAATAGTTTTACTTTAAATAAACAACAATAACAGGAATTCTTAAGAGCGGCAACTAAATACGTTTTCTTAGTACGCCAGCGTATAATTTTTGTCTGGAACGAGGCACGACCACAGAGTAACAACAAATGGAGGATGAGCGAGAGATCGTAAGTTGTGTTATAAACACGATGTCGCCGTATTAAGATATACCCTTCTCTTTGTCTAGCCTCTCCAACCGCATTGAGTAAAACGAGAAATGCTATTGACCAATTGACAGCCACGGTCTCACTTTCTGTATGCATTGGTACTTGTATAATCGCCTTGTCAGCCAGACCGAGTGGAATTTGGAGGGAAATAATGATATATTTTCCTTGATGCCTGTTATAGCAAGTGCATCAACTTAGCACTTACATGAAGATATGGAGATAATGAGCATCGACTGGAATTCTGAAACAAATCAAAATCAAAAGTCATTTATAGAAATTAGGCCCTTTTGTGAACGTCAATATTACATAATTCGTAGTCAATATTTATTAAATAATTCCTTGTATGTTGCTAAAATATGATACACTCAATGTGCATGATACTGTTAGTAATAGCGTACTGTATAGGCAAATTGGACATTGCCTTGTGTTTCCGCAACATTTAGGTTTTGCCACATGTTTTGTTGTCACCCACATAGCTCTTCGAGTTGCTAAAATTAAGTGACAATCGGCAGGGCACATTGCTTGTAGAACCGATGGCCGATGGGGCGTAAGGTTCTGGAGTGGCCGTCACGTACCGGAAGACGCAGTGTAGGGAGACCCCCAACAAGGTGAACCAACGACCTGGAAAACGGGAAACCGCTGGATGCGGAAGGCGCAGGACCGGCCATCATGGAAAACCTTGGGGGAGGTCTTTGTCCAACAGTGGTCCTATATAGGCTGAGAAGAAGAAGAAGACGTGTTTTGTTGTAGGTACTACTGCTGCAACAATGGTCCAGGCCGAGGATATAATGTATTTTGGAACAACTTCGATGTAATAATTGAAAATCTTTGTTTACAAAGTCCAAATTACATTTCTATGGTATTTCTTGTTCGTATTTGGCTATCATTACAAAGTTTTTCTAGTTTGTATAGTCGTGGTGGTCTAGTGGATAAAACACCAGCCTCTCAAGTATGAGTGCCCGGGTTCGATTCAAGGTCAGGCAAGTACCAATGTAACTTTTCTAAAGTTGTATGTATTTTCTAAATATATCTTGCACACCAATGACTGAAGGTGAAGGAAAACATCTTGAGGAAACCTGGACTTTAAGTCTGAAATCGCCAACCCGCATTGAGCAAGCGTGGTGATAACGCTCAATCCTTCTCTGTATGAGAGGAGACCTGTGCCCAGCAGTGGGACAATAAAAAGGTTGATAATGATGATGACGACAAAGTTTTACAGCCAGAGTCTGTGAGTTCTTCAACAGGAGTGATCATGTATGATTTAAATAATAGGGCTGTTGGCTCTCCATTTTTACTACTTCATGGTTGCGACCTACAACAAAACGTTAGTTACCCCTAAATGAGCGTTATTGCAGCCATTTGGACAGGGGAGCCCTAATTAAGGGGTATAATTCAAAATTAAAAAGCTAAGGAAGAGTAAAATGACATTTGTTTGTAGGTTCCGTTTATACTTGAGGATATAGCACGATACTCAATACAAAAGGACCTAATTTGTATTTAACATTAGTTTCTACCCGCGGTTTCGCTTGCATGAATGTTGGAAATTACTTATTTGCAGTTCATCTCCTTGGAATATTTTACCGAAGGCCTTTCAGCGGGTTTAGACGTGAAAAGGTTATATTTAACTACCGAATTAATATGGTTAATATATTGATTTCAAATAATTGATTGTCCTTTAAACCAACTTGGAGTATTATGTCACATACCTTAATTAAAATATAACAAAAAAGATGTATAAATAATAATTATGCGGGCTCTCGAAAAACGGTTAAATCAAGGACCTGATTGAAGAGGCGGTACTCCTCGATACGGTCCGCATCGTGAGGAAATTCCTGTCTGTGAAGCCTTAACCACCGGTAGCCTGGAGTCTACTCTGGGTATCGGTGGATTAATATTTCTTTATAAATAATTTTATATTTTAACGATATAATAATTTTGTTTATTTTCCAATCATAAAAGTTTCAGTATGCTAGTTTTAATACTTAATGAGTTAAAGCTAACTTTGTGAGAGACAGGACTATAAATATTAGTTGTATTCGAATGCCGAGTATCTCGTGTCCCTCCTTAAGTAACGCCAAGCTGAGTTCAGAGGACAAGTTTCTCCACTTCACTCTTAATATCAAACCGATTTTGAAACATCTCCAGCGAACACCAAAAAAAGGAATATTTTAATATAATAAAAAGGGATTCCTAAGTATTCCAAAAACGCTGCTATCTCACATTTCATAGCGTTCTTTATCTGTGAGCCGTGACGTCACCGGCGCTTATTACCGGCTCGATCGTAGGGACCCCTGTAAATCCCCTAATATTCTCAAATTGGACTAAAATATTGCAAGAAAGATATATGAATTTGGAGTTTTAAAAAGGGTTGAGGTATTATAGGAGTAGCAAAATTAGTTAAAATGTGTGAATTGTACCATATCCTATACTCTGTCTAGAATAAGATTAGAAGTTTTAATAAAGCAGCTTTTCAGGATCTGTTCAACCGATTTCAAATTCTATTTTTTTTTTATGAACAGACAGCTGTGCTGCTGGAGGAGTTTGTTCCGCCAATTCTTCTTCCCAGCGAAAGCACTAGGAAGTGTCGATGGGTGGGGCGTTTTGAGGGACTGTCTTATATAATGCTAGCTGTTTCCCGCGACTCCGTCCGCGTGGACTTCAGTTTCAGCGCGCGGTGGTTCCCGTAAATTAACAAGAACTCAGTTGATATAAAATAAGCGCCTGTTATAATAATGGGAGCAATATGTACGTCCGCATAAGCTCCCGTTTTCGCAACAATTTTTGTTACTGCTCTTTCCCTATTGGTCATAGCAAGGTGTTATATAGCCTATGTCCTTTCTCAGACTCTAGACTATCTGTATACAAAATTTCATTACAATCGGTTCAGTAGTTTTGGCGTGAAAGCCGGACAGACAGACAGACGGAGATACTTTCGCATTTATAATATTAGTATGGATTGACGTTCAAAAAGTGCTGATTCTCAGCCTAATTTGAATAAATGACTTCTGGTTTTGATTTTATTCCATTGTTATCAGGACAAACTTCAGATGCATAAATAGTTGGTATTGTAACCACTTTTTGCTTTTAATGTCATTCTTGTGCCAATAGAATAGGAGCCAAAATCGGTCGAAGGGACTGTAAAAAGTTTTGTTTAAATAAGTATCTTATCTTTTTCCTAATACAGTTTAGTTTCATTCCAATTATATGAAGAAAACACTTTGTAGAGATTTGTGCATGTATCGTCTGCAAGTTTGTTATAAATATATGGCACAAATGCAAGACAAACATTAATATATACAAAAAGACACCTCGCATGTCTAAATCAAAGTAATGGACATACATACGCTGGAAAAGCATTACCCTTCTTTCTTTGGCAGTCGGGTGAAATTGTGAAAAGACAATCGGCTTCGAATCCAATAGATAAGACAGAAATTTAACAACGTAGAACCTTCATTTAGGTATATTGAAGTAATATTTACACACTGTGTTTAATTTACTTTTATTATAATTAGAAACTATTGCTTGACCACAATCCCGCCTGATGGTAAGCAGTGATACAGTCACTGATGGCAAAGCGCGCTAGTTTGTTAAGAGACTATTCACTAAAAAAAAAACTGAGTGAATGAGCGAGGTAATGCAATGTTAAACCAAACACGACCAACGATGCTGCACCAGACGGAGATTGATCTAGAGACCTTCCACGACTAAACTTCCGACACAACATTCATCGCAACACAACTCCTCAGACCCGTCCTAAGTACGGCTTCACCAGACATCATGCCGGAACACGACGAATCGCTTGACGGCAAGACTTTGTCTGCAGGGTGGTAACTTCTGCCGGCTTCTCACCTTCTCTCGATACTGAAAGCATGTAAAGTTTTCCGGTATCTATGAATCTATGGCAGGGATGGCGAACCAGTGGCACGCGTGCCGTTGCTGGCACGTAACAAAATAATTTTGGCACGGCATAATATCAAAAATTGCAAAAAATAGCATTGGGCTTCTCCAAGTTGCCTTCTGGGACTGCAGGGTCCTGAGAAATGACACCAGAGATCTAAAATAACAATAGCACGCAATTATAATTATTGGTTATTCCAAAAATCACTAATCCAAAATTTGTTTGTTGCCACGCCATGGCCACATGAATAATTTTTAGTTGGGAAAATGGCTCGTATATGCATAGAGGTTCGCCATCCCTGATCTATGGCAATTCTATGGTGTATTTTATCGGGTCAACTGACTTATTTCGGACTCACCTGAAGAGTATCATGCAGTGACGTTGAGAGAGTGGGGTGTTATTTATTTAAACTTATATATGTTATGATACCGTGATACACGATATTTATAAAAGCGAACACCTTCCTAAATACCTACATTTCCTTTATAGTTACACACACCAAATGAAGGAACGTATTAAAGCCTTAAATTGCTACCCACCGCTTCACTACCTCGCCAAAATCACAAATTAACCGTACACATTTACAATTAGTTGGAGGCAAGCGAATCGCGTGCGGCTCGCGGCGTATCGTGCGATCTTCGCTATTACACGGACGCCTTCCGACGATCCTTACAACTCACTCACCAACTCATATATTAAGTGTTATCGTTGTGTGTTGTAGACAACCTATACAATTAATACTGGTGTTTGTTTTAGTCTCAAAAGCCTTTTTGAGACGTCTCCTAATGAAATTACATTTCGCTTGCGGCACATCTACACGATAAAAATATATTCATGATTAAAACAGTTTCCATTACCCCTTATTAAATAGGCGAACTGTACGTAGAAGTCAGCCTAGACTATTATTTCCCTGGTCTAGGTATATACCTACAATAGTGGCGATAAAAAAAAATAAAGCACTCTACATTCATATTAAATAAAAAATATTTCATATTTGATACCATTACAAATTGTGTACTGCGCATTTTGCTCTTACATAACTAAACTTCTAAACTAAGACACAAACACAAGAAATACACACATCAAAAGTGTCTAGGGATCAAGCATTTTTATGCGGATTTCTTGAGATTGAGATGTGGCTTTGTAATAAATTTATGATTTTATAAATTTATATGGATCCTTTTTGGTGCATTTCATAATTTGAATCAGGAACTGTGAATCAAATTCGAGTAAAAGATGAAAATCAGCTGTCAATATTTTCCCTATAAAAACATACAACGCATTGAAGACATTATTAGTGCTACTGTTTCCCTACTACTGATTAAAACCAACGTTATTATGGAGCGGCGACGTCATTTAAGCAGGGAAGAAATGCTCAGAGCCGTGGGAATGATAGAAGCTGGTTCCCGGCAACGTACTGTGGCTTTAGCTCTGAATACAAGTCAGAGTGTTATCAGTCGACTTTGGACACGTTACCGAAGCACTGGTACCGTGGCTGAGCGCCATGGAGGACGGTATCGCTGCACCACACGGAGACAAGACCGATACATTCAAATCTTAACTCGAAGAGCTCCAACAATAACCGCCATGATGTTAGCCGTGAGGCTTCATCACTCTTCAGGGAACTTAATTAGCGACCAAACAGTCAGAAACCGCTTGCATGAAGTGAACCTTCATTCCCGAAGACCGCTACGGGTACCACCTATAGCAATGCACAATCGTAGGATTCGATATCAATGGGCTCTTGAACACAGAAATTGGGCAGAAGAACAATGGCGTTTCGTGTGCTTTTCTGATGAGTCTCGTTTTGGTATGAGACCGGATACAAGACGTATACGACACTGGAGAACCCCTGGACGCCAACAGCGATTAAAATCCTGCCAGGAAGTCCATCCTTATAGTGGTGGAACCATCATGGTATGGGCGGGTATTTGGATCGGCGGAAGAACTGAGTTGATTTGGATCAGAGGCAACCTCAACGCTCAAATTTATGCTGAAACGATTGTATCAGACGTCATCGTTCCTCTACAAGTGCAAATCGGTCCCTTATTTCAGTTAATGCATGATAATGCACGACCGCACACCGCAAGAGTTGTAAGACAGACTCTCGCCGCAGCTAACATCAATGTCCTGCCCTGGCCTGCTCAGTCGCCAGACTTGAACCCGATTGAGCATGCATGGGATATGCTACAGAGAAGAGCTCTGCCGAATATGGAGGGTATCCAGTCGCAAGAAGACCTTTTTTTGTTGTTGCAACGAACATGGGCGGCCATTCCACAGCGTGATTTGGATGAACTCATTTTGAGTATGCCAAACCGATGTTCTTGTGTTGTTAGTGTTCGCGGTAGAAACACGGATTATTAATTGTTTAAGTTACCCAATAAAATTTTAGAGAAAACTGTTATTTCAGTCTTTTTTTCGAACTTTTGTGTTAGTGGTTCAAATGTCAAATATCCCTTTATTAGGAAAATGGCAAATTTCTTTATTAATGCAAAGGTGACTTGGTTTATCGTTACTGTGACAAACGAAAACACTTTATTTGATGAATCCTTAAAGAAAATTTTAATTAATATCAATCAGGAGAAAAGTTATTGCAAAAATATATGTTGATCCCTAGACACTTTTGATGTGTGTAGTTGCTCCAAAAATGTTTAATATCTTGGATTCTATTGAATCAGGTACGTTGATAACACGGTGACCGTGAGCTGGCCTGGCATAGCATAGATATTCAATAGAATAAGAGACCAACTCATACTGGTTTTGTTTATCAGCTCTTAGCCAACTAAGTAGTGCCTTTCGTTACTTTAGAAACATTCAATTTGGAAAATATAAATTAGTTTACAATGGCCGCAGGCGCTCGGTCAAGTCTTTAGCCAAGTCCTCACCCACGCAGAGGATGAAATATCGTATCGGCTTTAACTTTTAACGAGAGTCAATAATAACGAGACAGTCGTTTTTAAAGGGCAAATTATCTTATAAATATTATAACAATTATTATAATTTATTCACTATAATATTTCTAAATTACTATTGGAGGCTTCATGGAATAAGTAGGTTGAATAGTTCTAGAAAACCAAGCGCAGAAGTAAATAAGCTGTCTAAGAGTTCTACGATATTAAGTTTACATATATTGGCAATTTCCTAAAACCTCTTTAAAGTAATCCTGAAAAGACTTCCAGTGTATCTTATTGATCAGTCGATATAAGGAAACGATACAAAACAAACAATATCGTCAAATCACGTTTAGCCTCGAAACATTTTGCTTCGGTATCTCGGCGTCGCATCTAAACGCGAATCAACATAAATCCCTACATTATGATTCTGAAATCCGAAGTCGGGAGCACGGGGCCTCACGAGACGGTGCGGACGAGTCCGGAGTCGCGCCGACCGACGCGGACGCTTAGCATTTGTATGGCAAGCAGTTTGCTACTGAATCCCGGCGCTAACAAACGACGGCTACGGGCGATAGGCTGCGAGAATGTGCGACCCGCGCTCCGACCTCTGATCCATCGCCAAATATTCGATTTGGACAAAGTGTTTTCTATGACACTTTATTTGATGTGGTGTTGATTTGCATTTTTTGTACAAATCGGTGAAGGGTGGAAGGTTTAGGAAACGGTTTTCTTTTCTCAATTTGATGCGGAATTGGAACTTTTTTACGGTTGTATTTTTAGAATGTCGTACACAGGGCGTAAAAATTAAACCCTATTAGTAATATACCACTGACAGTTGATTTTTTTATAGATCAAGTATTTCTGTTCCCGTATTTGTATTGGCAGTATAAAAAGTTATATTAATACTTAGTTGTTGTTTTAGTTACTTGAACTTTTATATACGTGTATTCAATAATGGATCTCCAAGAAATCTTATGCAGAACTTCTTATTCCTTGTATTCGAGTAACCAAGTACCCAAACAACATTTTTAACTATGTATAATGATGTATTTTCCTACGTAAGCGAGTGTTATCTAACAAACTTATTTTCTGTGAACAAACAATTACAAATTATGTTATACAGGGACATAGAAAATGAGGAGTTATAAGAATGTGTTAGTTGCACAACTTTCTCGACAGATGCACAAAAAGAAATACTTGATAAAGTAAAAGTACACGTAAATTATAACTAAAAACGAAACCCTAAAGATTCAATAATACCTATGAACATAATTTTATGATTGTGTCTAATAAAGTAATAATTGTGTAAACTTGCACCTAATTTCATCGAACGCGTTGCAACATAGGTGCCTCGAGGTGCACCGTCTGCATAATGAGTAGTAACGAGAGTCATTGTGGTCGGAATCTGTCATTCGTTCATGAATCCCACCTCTATGTATAATCGGCTTATTTCAGGAGAGTTATTTTTGTATGATTAAGAAAACGAAAAGTTAATACGTCAATAAACCAACACGCGATGATTTTAGGGATGTATCCAAGGTAAGAAAATCAAAAAATAATTAGTCCGTCTTATAGATAATAAAAAAATTAAGACTCGTATTTTTTATTTTGTCGAAATTACCATTAACTAATGAGATATAGCGTATTAAAGTTACGGAGTGGGGGCTAATTACATCACGCCGTGGTATATTTTGTACCACGGCGTGACGACATGCGACATTTCAAATCAATATATCTTCGTAAGAATTTGAATGAATGAAAAAACAAAAAATACGTGTTCAATACTTTTTATAAATCTATCTGATGGGCATTAAATTATTTTTTAGGATACAACCCATATTATTTTTACGTTGTTGTTTACAATTACTTAAATGGTTCGTGATGAAGTTTTGTTGTCACGTTGTTATTTTTCAGCGTTTATACAGTATGTTAAATAACAGAGGGCGTTCCCTTAAACTCGTTAATATATATCATTAATAGATTAAAATAAAAATATCAGAATAGAAAAATAAGCATAAAAAATCCGAATAAAAAAATTCTAATTGGAAATAAATTTGAAACCTCCTGTTTTAAATCAAAATAGTAGTCGTCATGTATAAATAAATTACGACGTTGCCGTCTTTCATGTTCGCGTGTACAGTGTGTTTCTTTTACATGTCAATTTAAAATTTTTATTGAATATTTTCCTATTGGAAAAAATTTTAAAACATTTTGTTTTCGAATGGAAATATTTATTTTAGCATGTATGTATGCTATACTATTTCGGGTTAACGGGAACGCCCTCTATTAGTTAACATACTGTATTTCTATAAGCTATTATTTTTAAACAGTCTGCATATTTTATCTATACGGAGCATGATGGTTTATTCGACTTATTGTAACACTCTTTAAAAGATTTAATTGATTATTTTTACCCTGTTCTTATAAATTTATTTCTATAGTGGTATTTTTAAAACGTTTTAATTTAAAGCGACCAAACACATAACACCGACTGGAATAGTGAGTGTCATGATATCGGGGGCGATCACTTTTAATGCATTTTTCACTCGGTGTACACGTACAAATCCACTGGATCCAAATGCAAGGTTTACAGTTGGTAATTTGACTAATCAGTGAAATTACTAATTGGGAAGCTCAAATCACACACAAACACACACACACACACACACACACACACACACATACTCTCTCACTTGCAAACTCTCGTCTTTATTATTATTGTGATTCATACTCAGAATAAGTTCAGTAAATTTTATTTGGTTCAAATTATTACAGATCTACCAACAATTGTTAACACTAAACGATTAACAAAAATAATACAAGCGAAATATCTATAACTATACAACGTGTAACATAAAGGGTATATACATAACAAAGGCATGGCATCTTTACATGATATCAAACGATAGTGGAAGGGTTTTTTAATTCTATCTCTTTATGTTAGGAAGTTATGAGGAAAAACATCGCCTGTGATAGGCTACTATCATACTAGTCGCACAGAGATATTGAAGACATTTATCGGATTTTGGGAAGTAACGTGACGGGTAACGAGTAGTTATTAACATATGTAGTGTGCTGCCACGTTTGTTATGATTTTATTTTAAGAAACACACGAAACCGAAAATTTGGTACCAATTTCATGAATATTTTATTTTGAGTTGAGACCCTTCCGATATCGTTTGATATCATCTAAAGATGCCATGCCCTTGGTATGTATATACTCTTTTTGTTACACGTTGTATAATGATATACAAAATTTAATCGAAATATGTAATTAAGTTTACTTCTTAATTAACTTATGTTTGGTTTACAATTATTGGGACGATTTCTATTTGCTTTGGTAAGTGGCTTTTATGTGGTCGCCTAGAGAATTCAATTTACATAGGTGATTGTAATATTGATCGCACAGTATTGATTTCGATGGCATGTCACTGTAAAAGTTCGTGTAAATAAAAACTTGAATGACATGTTATTCATTCCAGTTTATATTTACACGATCTGAAAATATGCTAGAGTTCTCAGAAGCCAAGCAAATATAATTATTTGCTTATATTTTCGATCAAAACTGGCTGGTAGAATCAAAGTGACAAAGCGTTTCAAGAAAAATCAATGAAACCCTTTAACATCAGTAGAAATACAAGAAACTAACATTCTGACTAAAACTTCCTAGAGCCTGAACAAAATATCTACACCTGCATCTAACACCTAGTATGAATTATGTCTCTCTGCCGATATGAATCACTCCGTAACTCAAACAAGCGCGCTTCGCGTGCTCGTCGCAATCAGTCGCACGTAATCGTCCGATCGCCGGTATCGCTCGATCTCGCGCGGTACCGACCGATCTCGGACGGTCGCGAACTGCTAATTATCGCAATAGATGCTCACCTTCGATTAGCGGAGGAGTCGGAACGCCTCCTCGTGAGTTCAACTACAAACGGTCTGCATCGGGGACATATTAAATGTATACTAAACTGATGTTATCTGTTTGACACATACATAACTGGGTAATTAGGGTAAACAACTTAATCGAGAATTTGCACGTGTAGTAGGGTTGAGTGTTTACATAGGTAGTCGTATCGTCATACTTAGAATACCTTATTCAAGTTAACAACTCGCCTTGTCTTTTATACCGCGTACATCTAAGGACTGGAACAATTTGCTATCAACGATTGCATGGATTGTATCATTGCTTAATATCAGGCGGGATCGTGATCAATCTCTAGTGTATAATATAAAAATATGTATACATATGTAGGTACTTTTATTAATTTTTTTTATATGTGTCCCGAAATTAACTCCTCTTCCCGAAAGAACTTGCCAATTTTAAAAGATAGGTAGGTAGGTAGGTTGTGTTTACGTTTAATTCTGAGCTTCTCACAGTAAAGTATGTACAGCATCCCTTTTATTATCTGTTCATTTTGAAAACCATTAAACTCACCCCCGATCAAGTTCTCACGTATCTCATGTTCGCCACTGACCTCGTAACCCAACTCCGGTACCCACCCACCTGTCTCTGAAGCCCGGTTTAAGATTCAGTAGGTTTGGAAGCCGCCTGTTTATTTCGCAAGCCGCAGCGCCAACGCGTTTTGTATGGTAATCAGCTGACTCACTCGTGTATGTGGAACGTTGAGGCTGGATGTACCATTGGATAAATGATCCTCTGGGTACTGAAGAGATCGATGTTCCTTTTGGGTCCGGTTTTAAGTGTTTTCGCTAAGGTTATATTAAAAATTCTACACGAATTCTAAATCATGAATCTATAAAGAATTATAAATAAAATCGTATTTCTCACAGTACAAGCATTACTATACATATATTTGGTTTCCCAGCATGAACAGATTTGTCCTAACATGTTTCATACTAAAAATAAGGATAGGTAAATATAGTAATAAAGCAAAGTATAAATAAAAAAATAAATAATAAGTATATTTTTCAATTATATACGTATCTTTATGTACATTATTGTAGCGCTCGCAAAACATTTAATGGCATACCTATTCCTAGTAGTCGATAATAACTGTATGAAACAAAGAGAAAACAGTCATTTTAATAGAGTCCCTCAAGGCACATATTCCCAACTATATAAATATACAATCGTCTCGACTGTTACTGAGGTTGTTTCACGATAATATTGGAGGATTATTGGACTATTGACCTTCAAAATATTTCAAGCTAAAAGGGTAAGAAATTTAAAATATCCAGGTAAAAATAATAATTTTAATAATTTTAATTTTGTTTATGGAATATTATAAATTCATGCCGCGTTGCCGGCGGCTGTAACGCGAGAGTCAGGTGACGATCGGACGACGATCAGGTGATTCTTAGGTGATGGTCAAATCGGCCCGCGTCAAGTAAAGGCTCGTACATCTGCATTTTACTTATAAATAGATATCACATATTTTTGTAGTCTTCCATGGCTATCTGGAACAGAATTTTCGTAATAGTTGCTGTTGATCTTTATAAAGCGGAATCGTTAAAAAGCTGGTGCCGAGGCAGTAATGTACTATCATCATCATCATCATCTCAGCGTTTATCCCGGTTGCATCCGCGGCTTTCACGTTGGAGCCCGGGGTCCGCTAAAGTAATGTACTATGTTTGACTTATTACGATTTGGAAGAAACGCTCAGACATAAAACCATTTCAAAACAAAATCGGACCGGGAAAGCATTCAAAGTCATGAAACCATCGAAAAATAACAAAAAGGTTATTATTCAAGCCCCCATTCTGTAACCAATGCATAAAAACCGATTGGACGCGATGTTCGCACGACCATAAACGTATCAGTTACAAAAAGGAACAGCGGAATTATTCCGGTAAGTCGAAAAGTACAATACATACAAACAACGAAAGAGGCGAGGGGTGCTAACGCAAAAAGGCGGTTTGATTTCAACTTGATAACGATAGGCGGGGTTGGTCCTTTTATACAGACAGCCGTACTACAAAAACAAAAAAAAATATAACGCTTTTCAATGCTCGCTTAACTTCCTCTAACATTTTAGAAAACTGGACCCAGCAGTCAGTGTAAAACGTTCAATAGAAGTAGTCGAATACAATAAAGGTTTCACAGTGCTAGTATGTCCGGAAAGCTAAAGGTAAACAGCAATGGTGTTGATTAATCATTGTGAAATACTATCGCGAACACAGATAGCGAGGTTACACAGATTTTTATGTTGAAACGTTAATTTATGTCAGCATGTTACCTGCTTGTTGTGGATGCGTGCATGTTGGTACGGGGTCCATGTTGTTGTGTAATTGTTTTCGTGTTGGACACTATCGGGGCGAAAGATCTTTACATAATGTGGAATCAACATCCACTATGTATTGCATTGTATAGGTTTGAAGAGAAGAAATACAACTACATAACATTACAACACGCCTGACATCCCCTGATGGCAACCAGAGGTGTGATGGTAACAGTACACGCACATTGTACTAGTTATGCTTACGTCAAATGTAACAGGAGGCAATCCCCATAACATCAACCGGGAAAAAATCTTAGATAACTTAACTCTTTGCCCGATGTGGAAATTGAAACCACGACTACATGCACAGCAGAACCGCTTACCTAGGCCATCATCATCATCTCAGCGTTAATCCCAGTCACATCCGAAGCTTTTTCAGCTTTGGAGCCTGGGGTCCGCTTTACCAGTTTAACTGCTGATTTTGGCTAAACTTTGATATTTTCCGTGAAGCAACTGCCGTCTGACCTCCACTACCCGAAGGCGATATCGAAGCATTGTAGTTAGGCCAATTGGTGGACTTTTGAGGGCTTCAGCAACCCGTAACGACTGCCATTAGATATTCGTATGGCAACCGGGAACAACGGCTTAACGTGCTTTCCGAGGCACGACTAGACCAATGCAAATATTTATATTCATGCATAAAATATTTGCGCAACTGCCGCGTTCGTTACCGCTACGCCACAGAGGTTGTCCACCGCTCGCCTAGACCAACGAGGCGTAATATATAAATATATAACATTGTAAAAATACCTTAATAATAATAGTAGGACCAAGTCTTTAACCGATGTGCTTATATAAAAACTAGTTTCATTTACATATATTAAAATATCTACGTATGGTGCGTTGCTACTAACATTATAGCTTGTGGCGACCTACCTGAGCTAGGCTGATGAAAACTTGTGTATCAGGTCATCCCCAGACTAAATGATCAGCTGATAACCATTCATTTGTTATTGAAATATTATTATAGGAATGAAAGAAAAGAAAAAAAAAAATAGCAAGCTAATAGACAAAGTTATTGCAGTATTTCTAGAAGTTTTCCTGTGCTTGTGTACTTAATTCCACCCAAATATTTTGAGTGGACTTTACATTCCACATGTAAGAGTAGCCAGCCTGTCGGTGTTGGAGAGTGTGCGAGGGAATTGCAAGACTTAATTCCCTCTTCTCCATTCCATCACCGGACGACCCGTCGTACTGCGCGTTTCCATCCTTACGTTTTTGACACCACAACGATCCGAACTATGCGTTGCGCTTCTTTTATACTGCGTATATCGAGGGACTGGAACTGGTTTCCATTTGACTACAATTTAGATGTCTTCAAGGATAGAGGAAATACGCTCTTAATAAAATATATAACACATTATAAGCTTAACAAAAGGCGCGTCTTATCAAGACTGTGATCGATCAACTAAATCAAACTCTTCTGTAAAATTCTTCTATATCATTTTTCTGTATAATGAGGTATGTAATTATTAACTTATCTTACCACCGCAACACTTTCATAAACAATCTGATAAAATAAAAATAACATTTATTACAAGTAAACCAATTACAGACACTTTTGAATAGCCAAAGGTAACAGTCAGTAACTTGAATCTAGTTGCCTGTTCCGAATCGTAAGTCTCTGGAAAAGAACAAGTAAGGATCCCCACGGCATCATTCATGTTGAATGTAACCATGTGACAGTGTGAGTTTCCAAATATAGGCTTGATACTTGTGGCCCGCGTGGTACATTAAGGCCCACTGCCTCTCATCGAGAAGAGACCTTTGTCCCAGAAGCAGAAACATTATAAGCTGATTATGTAATTTGTGGCACCAGTATCGGCACGTAATAATATTAATCTAGACTAATATTATGAAGAGGTAGTCTGTGAGTTTGAGAGGTCGTCGGGGTAATCTCTGGATCTACTGAACCGATTTTGGTAAATTACTTTACCAATAGAAAGCCAGTTATTTGTGAGTGTCATAGGCTATCTATTAACCCGGAAAATTAATAGACTTGTTCGGTGTAGACAGATTTCATCACAAGTAAAATTTTATACCGTCGAACAAAGTGGGCACGGGTCAGTTAGTCTTATTAAGAAAGGAGATGTTTCAGAAATGTATGGAGCCTGGGCCAGCACATTTTACACTTAAGGCTAGGTAAAGTTACGCTATAGTTAACTGTTTTTAATGTTTATTTCTTATATTTTGGCTTAGTTTTTATACAGATTCAATTTAACTCGGCCAAGGAGTGCAACACAAATAATAATAAATATAGTGGTCAGCAATAAGCGAAATAAGATTTTGACAGTGACATTTGATTGACGTGTCATGTATCTAAGGCTATCGTATCTATATTATCTACCATATGACTGCGAAAAAAACAAAACATGAATTCCGAACATACGGCCCATTAATAATAAACATAATCAACTCAAATCAGCACCCGACACGAACACAACGGGACAATAGAACTGTCAAAGTCGCCAATCAAACGTCATAACCAGTGTCATGGCTACCTTAAAAAAGGGTTATCTCACTAAAAAACGTTTCAAATAATTAATTATATATACTTGTATTCAAATTAATTTAGTAGTATTTTTATGAAAATCTTCAAATTTTTCCTTTTTATCTCCTTTTCTTCTTAAAAATCAGTTGTCCTGCGTTAGTCCAAACGGCTCAACCGACTGTGATGAAAGTTTGGTAAGTTGTTGTGTACCTACGCGACGTAGAAGATTCCTAACAAACAACACAGTAGTTAGTAATTAATACAAGTATATCGGAGAAAGTATATCTGTCTGTCATTAACATCAGACATATTTTAATTAGTGAGGCCTACTGGGGTAAGAGGGCGAGGGGTACTATGGATAATATTGGTTACAGTGCAATACTAAAGAATCACACTCTGCAGTACGCACCTTAATGATATGGAACGCGAGACAGTTTCTAGCACATGATATTCGTCCAATGTCCAATGTTTCGATGTTCCTGCGACGTCTGCTCTTGTAGGTAGCTGCCTACCACCTCCAAAAACTTAGGCTAGACTATGTCAACAGCCACAAGAAGACGCGGGGATCGATTCCAATCATTTTTAGACCATTTTTCCCAAATATATTTAGAAATTGTTGCTGAGTGGTTACCGAGCGCGCACACCTGACGCCAGAGGTCAACGCACCGCGCTCGCCCGTCCGAGCGGAGCTTTGACCATATTTTTGTTCGGACAACCAAGTATAATAGTAAGCTCATAACTTTGTGGTTTTTTATTATACACACATCAAAAGTGTCTAGGGATCAAGCATTTTTATGCGGATTTCTTGAGATTGAGATGTGGCTTTGTAATAAATTTATGATTTTATAAATTTATATGGATCCTTTTTGGTGCATTTCATAATTTGAATCAGGAACTGTGAATCAAATTCGAGTAAAAGATGAAAATCAGCTGTCAATATTTTCCCTATAAAAACATACAACGCATTGAAGACATTATTAGTGCTACTGTTTCCCTACTACTGATTAAAACCAACGTTATTATGGAGCGGCGACGTCATTTAAGCAGGGAAGAAATGCTCAGAGCCGTGGGAATGATAGAAGCTGGTTCCCGGCAACGTACTGTGGCTTTAGCTCTGAATACAAGTCAGAGTGTTATCAGTCGACTTTGGACACGTTACCGAAGCACTGGTACCGTGGCTGAGCGCCATGGAGGACGGTATCGCTGCACCACACGGAGACAAGACCGATACATTCAAATCTTAACTCGAAGAGCTCCAACAATAACCGCCATGATGTTAGCCGTGAGGCTTCATCACTCTTCAGGGAACTTAATTAGCGACCAAACAGTCAGAAACCGCTTGCATGAAGTGAACCTTCATTCCCGAAGACCGCTACGGGTACCACCTATAGCAATGCACAATCGTAGGATTCGATATCAATGGGCTCTTGAACACAGAAATTGGGCAGAAGAACAATGGCGTTTCGTGTGCTTTTCTGATGAGTCTCGTTTTGGTATGAGACCGGATACAAGACGTATACGACACTGGAGAACCCCTGGACGCCAACAGCGATTAAAATCCTGCCAGGAAGTCCATCCTTATAGTGGTGGAACCATCATGGTATGGGCGGGTATTTGGATCGGCGGAAGAACTGAGTTGATTTGGATCAGAGGCAACCTCAACGCTCAAATTTATGCTGAAACGATTGTATCAGACGTCATCGTTCCTCTACAAGTGCAAATCGGTCCCTTATTTCAGTTAATGCATGATAATGCACGACCGCACACCGCAAGAGTTGTAAGACAGACTCTCGCCGCAGCTAACATCAATGTCCTGCCCTGGCCTGCTCAGTCGCCAGACTTGAACCCGATTGAGCATGCATGGGATATGCTACAGAGAAGAGCTCTGCCGAATATGGAGGGTATCCAGTCGCAAGAAGACCTTTTTTTGTTGTTGCAACGAACATGGGCGGCCATTCCACAGCGTGATTTGGATGAACTCATTTTGAGTATGCCAAACCGATGTTCTTGTGTTGTTAGTGTTCGCGGTAGAAACACGGATTATTAATTGTTTAAGTTACCCAATAAAATTTTAGAGAAAACTGTTATTTCAGTCTTTTTTTCGAACTTTTGTGTTAGTGGTTCAAATGTCAAATATCCCTTTATTAGGAAAATGGCAAATTTCTTTATTAATGCAAAGGTGACTTGGTTTATCGTTACTGTGACAAACGAAAACACTTTATTTGATGAATCCTTAAAGAAAATTTTAATTAATATCAATCAGGAGAAAAGTTATTGCAAAAATATATGTTGATCCCTAGACACTTTTGATGTGTGTATCTTTTTGTAATTTTGTACATAGATTCTTTATTTAAAAATACTGGACATGTGTTTCGGGTTTCGCATTAACAAAAAAATATGTTGTATAATGATTATAGTTGTCAAGTCCTTCTATATTTTGTACTAAGTTAGAAATAAGCTATATAGAAGGTCATTAGCTTTTAAAGAGCCGCTATTGCTTCTACCGAACGTACCGAAGTTAGGTGTTACTAAGTTATAGTAAGTTCAAAAATCAAAGTTTCAGAGCGAAGTGGCCTGAACCGGATATGAACGCAGCCTCTCACCGGATGTGGAACTTTCTGGCAGTTGAGTTCGTCGCCTGCTGCTAAGTAACGGGTATGACCATTGCCACGAGCTAATTGAAGGATTTGTCATAAGTTTGATTATCTGCTTTAAAAATGTCAGGATGCAGCAGTTAATAAAAACGAGAAATTATTAAAAATGTAATATTGCAAAAGTCATGATAGAATGTTTGCAAAAATGTCTTACAATGATGCAAGAAAGTAGTACTTACACCATATTGTTATTCCGCGCCACATTATGAATTTCTTAGATCGTGGGTGCGTTTACAAATCTATGCTAAAATATAAAGCTGAAGAGTCTGTTTGTTTGTTTGTTTGAATGCGCTAATCTCAGGAATTACGGGTCCGATTTGAAAAAATATTTTTGGGTTGGATAGCCCATTAATCCAGAAAGGCTTTAGGCTTTATAACATCACGCTGCGACTAATAGGAGCGGAGCATAACTACCTCCACGCGAAAGAAGTCGCCGGCGGCCGCTAGTATACTATAAAGTCATGTGACTTTATGGTATGTGTGTACAAACAGCCAGTGCAATATTTGTTCCGTGCGGGAACCGAACCCGCGACACACAGCGCAGCAGTCGATCGCTCAGCCATTGCGTCTCTGGTGTCGTCAATTAAATATAACAATTGAAATATAACTGTAATTATAGTAGTAAAATATTTACCATTTGTAGGAATTTACGATAATACCTAAGAATGAGACCGTGAGATACCGGAGATTCAGGTTTATTCCTAGTTCGGGTGGAACTCAATTATTTCTTACCTACCTTTACTTTAAGGCCCTATTTTAGAAACATTTAATTCAATAAACAATTTCAATTTCAATACTGCCAGGCTACGCTTATAGGCCTATCTCCTCAGTGACGGTATTTCCACACAAAACACAATTGCTAAAAAGCCAGGCGAGTTGGTTAAAATTTGCTTGTATATACTACTTTCAAAATATCCCTAACTATGTGCGCTATTGAGGTAATCCTTTTCCTAAAAGAACAAACACATTGCCCCGTTTTATTACACCGCTTACCTAACATTTATCTTCCAAAACAAAAACCTCCCGAGCCGTAGCAAGTTAAAATTCAAATCATAGTAAAAGGCAGCCCCCGATGTGGCTCGTCTCGTTGACAATTTAAAGGGTACCCAGTTAATTACAAAAGGGCGTACACAAACTCTTCATTTCCTCTTTAAGTCGACCATTGCGAGGTATTTCGTCAGCACACTTTATTATTTCTGTAGTAAATTAAAACCTTTGACCCGCGCCCCGCACTTGCAGACTACTCACAAAGACCTCAGACTGTAATATTTACACTGCCAGTAATTAATACTCTGTGGTGTAATATGAAATGGCAGTCTAATTAGAGCTGAATTTATTTATGATGGCGCAATTCAACGTCATTTTGTTTCAGGGATTGTGCCTGTGCGGGATAGTTTTGTAGATCTATTTCTATAATTCTGTTGTTCACAAAACTTTAGTTAATATTTCGAGGTATCTGCTTCATTCACCGCTAATTAACTGTCACTTTTAATTAGCTGTGTTCACATAAAAGTTGTTAATTTTCCTTTTATAAGAATTCTACGAATTGGACATGGGCGAGATTATTCGAAATAAATTAATGAATATAATATAAACCTGTTACTGTGCCACTGTAGAGAGACTTGTTGGTTTCAAAAGGATCAAACAAATTAACAAAATAGCTGCATTCACTGCCTTCCTTACCTACGATTTTAATAATGTAAATAAATGTGTCAGGACTTCTTACGTTTGTGTTTGTTTATGTGAGTAATTAACGGGACAAATGCGAGTCGGACACGCGCATGAAGAGTTCCGTAAAGCACTCTATAATTCCTGAACTAACAAAGTTATCTTAGCTGTTACAATTTGCCTTCAAAGTTCATTACAAACACTCTAGAAAAATTCAATAATGTGTAATAATTCATGACCGTAGTCCATGTTACTTCTGTCGTATTTTTTTTTTATTTTTTCGAGTCAGCCTTTTAACTATTAGTGGTCAAGTTGAATATCTCGCAAAATCAAAAAGTCACCTTAGTAATATCTTAATGTTTTTTAAAGATCTTAGGTTTTTTTTTTTTAATATTATATACCAGCGCTTGACCGCAATCCTGCCTGGTGGTAAGCAGTGACGCAATCTTTGATGGTAAAGCGCACTAGGTTCGTATTACAGAACGTCACTCAAAACTCAAGCTTTACTTAAATCTAGTTTGAAGCTATTTGATTGGTTGAAACCAGTTTTAAGTAATGCTTAAATCTTGAGTATGATTCTGTAATACGGTCCTTAGTACCTAATGATACCCCCACAGTGGGGTAGAAAAAATCATCCCAACTTTACGTACTGAGTGGGTATCAAAAAAAATTTTTGATTTTATTTTAGCATTTTCTTCGACGTGGTAACTACACATCCATCCATTCACCTTGCTGAGTAAGGATGAAAAGAAGGCCAAAACGAAACTATAATAGTTCCGAGATATGAAAGAAGGAAACTTAAAAACACATTTGTTGACTCGTTTCTAAATAATAACCAACTACTTAATTAAGTACTTCCTGCATACCAAACAGTTGAAGTACAGTTCCCAACTACTATGTTGAACATAGCCTGAGCAAAACTCCTTGATGTAAGTCCAATACAAAGTGACGTCACTCGGGGCAACGGGGCAATAATGGAGTTTAGCGGTGCATTAGGATGTACTGCGAGTTGTGACAGCTTCCTCCGAGCACCTTACTAGCTCTTTGTAGTATAATATTAATACGTAAACATTTGTATGCAACATATTTATTTTAAGAAGATGCTAAAATATCACTGGATTTTATGGATACCTTTGCTTACGTCTCCGGTGAATGCAAGGCGTGTTTTCATGTATATAATGGACATGTTGATGAAATGGCAGCAAATAGGAATCGACAGTAAAGTCCAGTAACTTACTGCAAATCACAATAACGCAGTCAGCGGACGCGGGCGATATTACACGGGAGTGGGTGAAATTTAGGAATAAAATTACAGGATGGCAAGACCATCACGCGTTCTTTAACATGAATTAAGTACATGACTTTGAACCCTCTTGAGTTGAAGTCGATTGTCATTTATATATTTGCACTTTTCTGTAAAACCGATTTTTTAAGGGCCCCGTAAACAAAGGGAAAATGGGACCTATTACTAAGACCGTCTGCCTGTCTGTCACCAGGCTGTATCACCAATGATAGCTAGACAGTTGGAATTTTCATAAATGATTTCTTTCTGTTGCCTGCTGATTATTAAAAAGAAATTATAACTATACATATCCATTAATATAAAGTGCGTATGTTTGTATGTCTGTCTGTATGTATGTGCCCGAAGTTGCTCAAAACCCTCACCACTATAGATAATCATATAGATCTGGATGCGCTGAGTTCAAAAAACGCGCGCGCGCGCAAAAGGCGCGGAATCTCGGTCCTATGTATTAATTCAGGAAAGATAACGAATCAACTCCTAACAGCAAAATGCGTTTCAAAATTTAATTACAATAAATCACTTATCAATTTAACAGAAATTAAAACCATTAACAGAAATTACCTACGATATTTTTAATTGTAGGGGTTGTCACACTTGTCACCCAAACACTTAAATAGATCGTAGCTAATTGTTTCAACAAATAGCCCTAGTTTCCATACTGTTTATAATTATACTGAGTCCATGGTAACATGTTGAGCGTGAATGTGTGCACCCTGTGTACCTAATGTACGTAGGACAGGTCAAGGTTTCAATCAACCTTGAGCCTTAATGCTTTATAGAGAAGTTTGAAAATCGAATAAAGAAATCTGACAGAGTGTAGTAGCTTGATGTGCTGTCGTTTGTATCAATAGCATTTTGATTACGATCATAATATATATTTAGGTGTTGTATTCATACACATCAAACGTCATCGTAACTATTGACATAACGTTTTAAGAGCAAACATTAAGAGCAAAAAAGCATTATATTAGCAGGTTATACCAACAACTAATACAAATTTTGTTTAATCTTAACTGTTGGCTTACTGACAAACAACAAACAGTAATAATTGCAATCAGAGCACCTTGTAACATGGGCCCCACTTAGCACAACTTGGATCTAACCACAAATCGTATCAAATTGTATCAATTGACCGGCCCTCGCACCGACCGCTTTCTTGGCAATTAAAGTTGCGCGGAGACAGAACGCAGGGGAGGGGAGCCGCTCGACTCGCCGCAAACTTGCTCCGAACTTGTCCGGAGTTACCCGAAAGTTGTCCAGCTTTATCCGCCGTAACCCCGTACGAACTTACCCGCCTAACTATCCGATCGACTCTCACAAAAGCTTTACGAGTAATTTGTTTAACAAAAGTCGGACGCTTAGATTTATGACTTGCTTGGATTTAAGGAAAACAGTTATAAGGAGTTCACAAACATTAATACCGTTCTGGATGAACCCTTGCTCTTAATAACTTATTCATCATTATTTACCGCAACAATGCTGTACTTTGAAATGCTTAAAGTTTTATTTTCAAGAAATGAAAATAACGAAAGAAAACCGGCATTAACAGTATCACACTCCCCAGATAACGATTACTTCTGCCGCCCGGAAAAATAAACAAAAGACAACACCCGGTTTGTAAGAGTTGAGTTTCAGTGAGCGCTCCATCAATTAGTGAGGGGACATGAAACAGGGCTACTCGAACATTCCGCGGGAGATTCTTGCTGCCGATTTATTCTGTAATCCGTTTTATCGATAATGCTTTTTGTGCAGTTTGTAAGATTGTGAGTTTCTTGGCTGTTTTTAGATGAATAGCTGTGATTTGTTTCGGTTCTATAATTCTTTGGGCAATGTTCAACGATAGATTTTACACGACAGGCAATCATTTAGATAACACCAAATATATTATGGATTTTTAGTTACTCCGAAAATTAAATCAGAAAAGAAAGCACCTGCCAAGTGCAGAGTTTCGTGCCATTATTTACACAAATAAAAAAAACTGTTTTAGTATTTGCTGATATAACGGTAACAGAAATACATGATCAGTGGAATCTTAGTAATAACATTGTGATTTCACCCGTTGAGTACGGAACCCCGAAAAATTATCTTAATCTTGTTGT
The DNA here is from genome assembly GCA_017933935.1 of Sesamia nonagrioides. Taxonomy (NCBI): domain Eukaryota; kingdom Metazoa; phylum Arthropoda; class Insecta; order Lepidoptera; family Noctuidae; genus Sesamia; species Sesamia nonagrioides. Next base: position 875,438 of record JADWQK010001030.1, on the reverse strand, counting down.
GACAGTAGTTCCTGAGAAAACATGTTGTGTATGTGCATATCTGTTACACTTGTGTCCGAGGGATAAACAGGTTGTAATTAAATTGTATCTGTGTGTTTATATGTTTGTAAAGACACCCATGATACAGAAGAAGTTCCGAGCGTGGGGCAACGTTTCTAGAAACAAAATTAGCTAGTCAAAGTCAACATAATGACAAAACATTTTTTTTTTTTTTTGTGGGACCTTCAACCGTAGTTAATGCCAAGTCCTTAAATATCAGTTGTAGTTGTAAAATCGACGTCGACTGTCTCTATCTATATAGAGACAGTCGACGCCGATTTTATGGTGCGGCAAAACAATTATTAGAACGCTGTTTCTAATAATTGTTTTGCTGCACCATGAAATCGGCGTCGACTGTCTCTAAAAACCAGCGCTGGGGCTCTGTCTTTTATAGGGTCTCAGCATAATGCTAAGCGACAGCTGTTTTGCATGAATATGACGCAAGTTTCTGCATTCTTCATTTCTTTTTAAACAAGAGACCATAAAAGAAAACAGATTTTTTAAACTTTCTTCGAGGAACAAAATTACTAGCGTAGGTTGAGCCCCAATAAAACATCTAATATTTTTTATTATTATATTATTTTATCATGGCTGAAGGGTTTCATTAGCTAATTTAAATGGACTCTGTCATCCGCCCGCAAAGATCTCCTCTGAAATGTACCGCTATCATTTCAGGAGAGTCAGCATCCGTCTCCCGGCCGCCCTACGCCAATGGGTTTCTCGCCGCTTGGTAAAAAACCAGGCTCGGGTCGCCGGCGCGTTGTGTTCAACGCACGCTTCAATGGGAAGTCAGCACATAGCGACGGTCACGGTCCTGGCGATGCCTGCCAGGGTCGTGGGCTGTTAGCAAGAGATACCGTAGCCCCCGTGGGTTACAGTCAGTAAAAGTCCAGAAAATCCAGGCTATCATTCCTATAACATTACCGATAATTTACTATTCCTTTTGAACATTCATACCTAAAGAACTCATTTCATATTTGCATAATGCAAAAATACACTCATTTATACGGAGTGATGCCAAAAACTGAGTCTCTTTTAAAATGAAAGAAAACTGTATAGTTTTTGATGTCGTCGGAAGTGTGGCAACTTGTTACTTGTTAGATGCATGAATATTCCGAAACTAATACACGAAGACAACGACGTCCTTTTGAAACGCTTCCGATGTTCATCCTCAGTATTTACATTTTAAAAATATTTCCACTCGGAAAGTTGTAGAAAGTTTGGTAGATACTGGAACTACAGGACGCTTCAGTTACATTTGATGTTCCTGGGTACAATCTTGATGCTTGCATTATTCATTAAGTGTTCAACTTGATGCAGGTGTGACTACACGCGATTATATTATGATTATGATAATGAAAGTAGAGAGGCTTTTAAATATTTTTCTCGGGGTGGGTTGAAATGTTTTTAGAGCATTTGATAAGTATGTGCGTGTGTGTGGGGGGGTGTACATAGGTTTTTATTACTCACAAGATATATGCACCTGGGCTATATTTTTAAAATGCTATAAGTAATTGTTATATTTTTATGGTTTTCATGTAACCACTTTATAAACACACATATACAAGGTGTTTACGTTAACATTCAATAACTCTAAGGAATGAATAGGGCACTTCCCAAGGGGGACTATAATGGGGTCTTCCCTAGGCCTCGCTGTGAACGGTCACTTGACGACTTACTGAACCTGGGGTCACTTTATGGCTGCACATTATCCACACAAACGAGCCCGCGACCACAAAAGACCATTGACCTTTATTAGTAAGCCGGTTTAGAAGTATTAGACGTGAAGGTGGTAGACTTCCTGACGCCTCCTTCCCCGAGCAGGACCAACCTCTCTTGATCCAGCTCGGCGGCCTCCTTCTTGAACATCACAGTCTCACAGAAGGACGCTTAATATGAAACTTATCTACAAACATATCTTTTTTAGTGGTCCGAATAGGAAACCTTTATCTGCCTCCTTATATTATCTTTATTAAATTATAAACGTAGCCAAAAACAACTTCCAAATAACCACCAACAGTAATGCAAAACATTTCCCGTTAATAATGAGAGTTCACGATAAAGTGAGGTTACTATAGACCTTAATTACGGCGGCTAACAACGAAGGGTAGACAAAAGAGTTAGTTCACTGGGTTATGAAATGTTTCGCGCTCATTAATATGATATACCTACTACTAGTTATTGGGCAGTAGCTACTGTTGTGTTGAAAACATTAAACAACTCGTCCCGGAATCAATGCGCGTCACCACACACACCCATCACAATATTATGTTACAATTATAATACGTAAAGAAATTTTAATAATATGTATAAAACACTTTTTTTATATTAAATTAGTTAAACACTGAGTGTGGGAGAAAATTGTTGACACATTATAAATATAGGACGCCCACCACCGCGAGTTGGTCAAAAGATATACTGTGGCGCCCAGGCAAATGAAGGAACACGGGTGGGCTTTAGTCAGTAAAAGTCTGACACGCCCTTCCGGTCCGCCCACAACTGCGGGACAGGTCATTTCTTTTTTAATAATTATGCTGCTAATCTTTTAAATTACATAATTGTTTACTTTGTGTTCTGCATTTTTTTTGTCAATTTTCTTTCATCCCATAATTTTATCATCTGTTAGTATACGTTTGTATTAGTTGTGACACGACCGTGTAGTCAGGAGGCCTGGAGACCTGTAACACAGGTTGTCCTAGTACAGGCTCCAGTTTCCACTACATCATTATATCTTATATACTTAATTTTGTGTTAAACTTATGTTTAATTATGTGGTGGAAAAAATAAACGGTTATTATTAATTATTAACTAGTGTTTGACCGCAATCCCGCCTGTTGGTAAGCAGTGATGCAATCGCTGATGATTTCATTGATCATTTGATGTTTTCCCATCCAAACCAAAAAAATATATAAATACACTTTGAAACGTATACATGATAAAAGAGACATTGAGTGTATTCGCCGAATCTCAAGTAGACTGATTTTATTCTAGTATGGGAATGCTGCGCAATCGAAGTATGTAATATGTTTATGGTCTTTTTTTTACATTTTGTTTTTTCATATTTCTGTCCTGTGTCAGTAAACGATTTATTACTGTACTTTTTCAAATAAACTATTAAACAATAACGCAGCGTGTACCAGAATCTTGTACTGAGTCCACGGTGAGTTATTGTGCGTTGATGTGCGGCCACCCTGTATCATTAGTGTACAACGTGGTTTTCTCGGTTGTTGGCCATTACATCGTCTGCCGGTAGAAGTTACCACCCACCAGACAAAGTCTAGCCGTCAAGCGATTCGTCGTGTTCCGGCATGATGTCTGGTGACGCCGTACTGAGGATGAGTCGGAGCAGTTGTGTTGCGAAGTGTGCCGGGTACGATGCGCTAAATGTTGCTGTGGCGGGAGTTATTTCGTGGAGGGTCTCCAGATCAATCACCTTCTGATTTTTGGGTTTAACATTGCATCACCTCGCTTAACTGCCGTCTTCCTCCCTATCACTCTGTTTTTTTTTTAGTGAATCCGAGTTTAATAATCTGTGCGTTCGCGCAGCGGAATGTTGTTGAATTTAAAGATTTCAAATATGCAGATATTTAGTGTATGACGTCGTGTAATTGTGTATGGTAAAAAAAAATTTGTGCATGCAGCCATTGTGGAGAAATTCACCAAAAACTGATTCCGCTGGGCGAACGTTGTCCTGGCGGAACTTTTTTTAATCCATTGACTTTAGCAAAAAGAGATGTGTCCAAAAATTAGTGTGTATTTGTGTGTAATTGTGTATGTATGAATAAAATTTGTGCATGCATAGACTTCGGAGAAATTCAAGTTTCCGCTGCGCGAACGTTTGGCCATTAGCTAGTTTTCATATAAAGCGCTTACATAGAGAGCTGTAGATTTTTACATACGTTGTTTTGAATTTGTGCATATTTGTGTACAAAACAGATTTAGAAAAAATCGTAGGGCTAAAGAGATAAAAATATAAACGTAAAACACGCTTTTTAGGTCATAGTTCTTAAAGTATGCACTTTGGGGTCTAGATTTTCACGTTTATACAAACCTTGTAGGTGTCTGCAACATACTGCCAAATATCAATGATGTTCCTTTAGTAATTAAAGAGATATAGGACAATTTACCATGACAAAATCACTGTTTACAAAGCAGTCAAATATCACGACATTCTAAAGGAATTGCATGGTAAAATGTATGCCAATAATTAGTGTATTCATTCAACTATTCACATGCAAAATTTCATGTCATTAAATTCAGTAATTAAAGAAAAACAATTAAAATACTGACGAAGCATCGAAAACCTACATAACCCGACCAAGTTCGGATAGCTATAAAAAAGCGGCCGTGCAATATATTTAGGTAACATCCCAAAATTTACAGTATAATACCGGTATTGAATTGGTATAGGTGATAGCACAATTGTTTCGATATAATATAAAGGTCATTTATTTTTGTACACCTACTTTTTTAAATGTATTTGACTATGACAAAGTAGGTACTATTTACGTAGTTACTTCATTTAAGTATGCGCTTAAGACTTGAGATATAATCTAAATATATTAATTTAGGCAAATAAAATTCATACAGCTTATTTCTATTGAATATTTCACGGATCCGGATTCTTACTATAGACCCCTCAGGGAAATTAAATAAGTACAAGTAAGAACTACTGTTTGTTTGTAAATGTTGATTTATTTTTATATTAGGCAGACTCTCAAACCTAAACAACTGAATAGTCTACTTTATTGATCTGTGATTGTTATTCTGTAATTTTATTATCTAATAGGAACTAGAAAATATCAGGTATACTTAGGAATGTTGAGGTTATTTACTGTATTTGCTACTCATTTAAAAATATTTCTTGAAAATGCCTTTTTTATACAAATGTTTTAGTTTATAAGCACTTTTTTAATTTTGATCAAATATAAACAACTGAATAGGTAGTCCAGTTATGTGATGTGATTTTAATTTTTATTGAAGCTCGAAATATTATACTTACCCTTATATTCATAATAGTTTATTAAACCTATTTTAGTTAAAACACATTTAAGTCTATTGCTGCCGTTGCAAGCGTTTGTTAACGTTATTATAATTACATAATTAAGCATTATATGTAATTAAAAATATTTTTGTACACGGATATTTAAATAGAGAAGTACTTGTTAATTGAAGATTTATTTTTGTCGTAGATAGTGGCGTTATTATAAAAAAACATTTTTCATTCAAGAAATGCAATTGTTTTATTTTTTCCTAACGCTTGTGTACGCAACTGTGCCATATTAATAAATACTATATTGGAAGGTTAAGAACGTTCTTAAGATATATGGCACGGCCGCTTTTTTATAGCTATCCGAACTTGGTCGGGTTATGTAGGTTTTCGATGCTTCGTCAGTATTTTAATTGTTTTTCTTTAATTACTGAATTTAATGACATGAAATTTTGCATGTGAATAGTTGAATGAATACACTAATTATTGGCATACATTTTACCATGCAATTCCTTTAGAATGTCGTGATATTTGACTGCTTTGTAAACAGTGATTTTGTCATGGTAAATTGTCCTATATCTCTTTAATTACTAAAGGAACATCATTGATATTTGGCAATATGTTGCAGACACCTACAAGGTTTGTATAAACGTGAAAATCTAGACCCCAAAGTGCATACTTTAAGAACTATGACCTAAAAAGCGTGTTTTACGTTTATATTTTTATCTCTTTAGCCCTACGATTTTTTCTAAATCTGTTTTGTACACAAATATGCACAAATTCAAAACAACGTATGTAAAAATCTACAGCTCTCTATGTAAGCGCTTTATATGAAAACTAGCTAATGGCCAAACGTTCGCGCAGCGGAAACTTGAATTTCTCCGAAGTTTATGCATGCACAAATTTTATTCATACATACACAATTACACACAAATACACACTAATTTTTGGACACATCTCTTTTTGCTAAAGTCAATGGATTAAAAAAAGTTCCGCCAGGACAACGTTCGCCCAGCGGAATCAGTTTTTGGTGAATTTCTCCACAATGGCTGCATGCACAATTTTTTTTTACCATACACAATTACACGACGTCATACACTAAATATCTGCATATTTAAAATCTTTAAATTCAACAACATTCCGCTGCGCGAACGCACACTAATAATCTAGCGCGCTTTACCATCAACGATTGCATCATTGCTTTCCATCAGGCGGGATTGCGGTCAAACACTACTTTAATTATAAAAAAAGTGTAAGTGATGCTGTTAAACAAAAGATGGGATACTTATCGTGTTCTGCACGCTAGTGATGGAAACAAAAAAGCGGTCCAATTTCGGGTCGGGTCCATTTACACTGCTAACAACACGCTAGGAATAAGACTGCCAGACCAGGGAATTGAATCTAAAACCTCATGCACAGGCAAACGTTTGTCAATACGCTGACACGCACGCAGCAGTCTGAATCAAAATCACTTGTACAACACACAAAAATAAAACTTAATTTCTTATACATTCCTATCTGTATTCCACTATAACTGTTGTCGAACTCTAATTATATTAACCAAAATATAAAAAGGAAGTAGGTTTAATATCCACTTCACAAACGTAGTAAGTTTAAATGTTCAAACACTCCGTCGACTCAGCATGCTCGTTCTGCCAAACATAAGTACAAATTATGTTAAAAACTTTGCTATTGCCTATAGAGGAGCACACACATACCTTAATGAAAAAAAATTAAGCTCTTTCAGAGGTTTATTTAATAATTTAATTTATCCTACGACTCTAATTAAATCATAACTATCTCATTATATTAAGGAAACCATTCACTAATAATGTAACAATCCCTAATTAATTCAGAATAAAACCCAACCAATTTAAAAGCAAAATATTTCTCAGTCTATTGTATTGTACCAGTCACCTAGAATAAGTTTAACAAAATTATGTTATCTTATTTTCTTTTGTGTTAGTTTAAACTAGGGTTGTAACGGAGCTTCGCCTCCGCTTCCGTTACTGCGGAAGTTCCGCAAAAAATCGTATCTTCGCTTCCGCCTCCGCTTCCGCACAATTTTTGCGAAGTCATAACGTAGGTTTATTTACGTATTTATAAAATAGATTACGTGTAAGCTGCAACGCTAAACAACCGTCCGGCCGCGTTTGAGCGCGAAATGGTCAAGAATCAACTATTGCGAGACGGGAATGTGGCAAATACAATTTGTTTCTCCTTGATTTTCATTACTAGAAGGTAATATTTTTTTATTAAGTGTACTACTATTAATGTACATGTTTAAAATAAAAAAATGTTTTAATTAACCATAAATTTCAATTTTTCTATATCTACTTTCACCTCCGCCTTCGCCTCCGTTAACCTCCGCATCCGCGGACGTGAGACTCCTCGCCTCCGCATCCGCCTCCGCCTCCGCTAACAAGGCCTCCGTTACAACCCTAGTTTAAACCTAACAATTACAAGTTATTGTTCTCTACTCAAAAATATTTTATTCATTAAATCATAATGCGGTATCAACAGAACAAGAGCAATAGGAAACTTCCCTCATTATCATAACATCAACAACAGAACAAGAGCAATAGGAAACTTCCCTCATTATCATAACATCAACAACAGAACAAGAGCAATAGGAAACTTCCCTCATTATCATAACATCAACAACAGAACAAGAGCAATAGGAAACTTCCCTCATTATCATAACATCAACAACAGAACAAGAGCAATAGGAAACTTCCCTAATTATCATAACATCAACAACAGAACAAGAGCAATAGGAAACTTCCCTCATTATCATAACATCAACAACAGAACAAGAGCAATAGGAAACTTCCCTCATTATCATAACATCAACAACAGAACAAGAGCAATAGGAAACTTCCCTCATTATCATAACATCAACAACAGAACAAGAGCAATAGGAAACTTCCCTCATTATCATAACATCAACAACAGAACAAGAGCAATAGGAAACTTCCCTCATTATCATAACATCAACAACAGAACAAGAGCAATAGGAAACTTCCCTCATTATCATAACATCAACAACAGAACAAGGGCAATAGGAAACTTCCCTCATTATCCGCTTCTCTTATCGCTGACTCCTTATCGGGTCACATTAAAGTTTTTATTATAAACAAAATCATAACATCAACAACAGAACAAGAGCAATAGGAAACTTCCCTCATTATCATAACATCAACAAGAGAACAAGAGCAATAGGAAACTTCCCTCATTATCATAACATCAACAACAGAACAAGAGCAATAGGAAACTTCCCTCATTATCCGCTTCTCTTATCGCTGACTCCTTATCGGGTCACATTAAAGTTTTTATTATAAACAAAATCATAGCATCAACAACAGAACAAGAGCAATAGGAAACTTCCCTCATTATCATAACATCAACAACAGAACAAGAGCAATAGGAAACTTCACTCATTATCATAACATCAACAACAAAATAAGAGCAATAGGAAACCTCCCTCATTATCATAACATTAACAACAGAACAAGAGCAATAGGAAACTTCCCTCATTATCATAACATCAACAACAGAACAAGATCAATAGGAAACTTCCCTCATTATCATAACATCAACAACAGAACAAGAGCAATAGGAAACTTCCCTCATTATCATAACATCAACAACAGAACAAGAGCAATAGGAAACTTCCCTCATTATCATAACATCAACAACAGAACAAGAGCAATAGGAAACTTCCCTCATTATCATAACATCAACAACAGAACAAGAGCAATAGGAAACTTCCCTCATTATCATAACATCAACAACAGAACAAGAGCAATAGGAAACTTCCCTCATTATCATAACATCAACAACAGAACAAGAGCAATAGGAAACTTCCCTCATTATCATAACATCAACAACAGAACAAGAGCAATAGGAAACTTCCCTCATTATCATAACATCAACAACAGAACAAGAGCAATAGGAAACTTCCCTCATTATCATAACATCAACAACAGAACAAGGGCAATAGGAAACTTCCCTCATTATCCGCTTCTCTTATCGCTGACTCCTTATCGGGTCACATTAAAGTTTTTATTATAAACAAAATCATAACATCAACAACAGAACAAGAGCAATAGGAAACTTCCCTCATTATCCGCTTCTCTTATCGCTGATTCCTTATCGGGTCACATTAAAGTTTTTATTATAAACAAAATCATAACATCAACAACAGAACAAGAGCAATAGGAAACTTCCCTCACTATCATAACATCAACAACAGAACAAGAGCAATAGGAAACTTCCCTCATTATCATAACATCAACAACAGAACAAGAGCAATAGGAAACTTCCCTCATTATCATAACATCAACAACAGAACAAGAGCAATAGGAAACTTCCCTCATTATCATAACATCAACAACAGAACAAGAGCAATAGGAAACTTCCCTCATTATCATAACATCAACAACAGAACAAGAGCAATAGGAAACTTCCCTCATTATCATAACATCAACAACAGAACAAGAGCAATAGGAAACTTCCCTAATTATCATAACATCAACAACAGAACAAGAGCAATAGGAAACTTCCCTCATTATCATAACATCAACAACAGAACAAGAGCAATAGGAAACTTCCCTCATTATCATAATATCAACAACAGAACAAGAGCAATAGGAAACTTCCCTCATTATCATAACATCAACAACAGAACAGGAGCAATAGGAAACTTCCCTCATTATCATAACATCAACAACAGAACAAGAGCAATAGGAAACTTCCCTCATTATCATAACATCAACAACAGAACAAGAGCAATAGGAAACTTTTCTCATTATCATAACATCAACAACAGAACAAGGGCAATAGGAAACTTCCCTCATTATCCGCTTCTCTTATCGCTGACTCCTTATCGGGTCACATTAAAGTTTTTATTATAAACAAAATCATAACATCAACAACAGAACAAGAGCAATAGGAAACTTCCCTCATTATCATAACATCAACAACAGAACAAGAGCAATAGGAAACTTCCCTCATTATCATAACATCAACAACAGAACAAGAGCAATAGGAAACTTCCCTCATTATCATAACATCAACAACAGAACAAGAGCAATAGGAAACCTTCCTCATTATCATAACATCAACAACAGAACAAGAGCAATAGGAAACTTCCCTCATTATCATAACATCAACAACAGAACAAGAGCAATAGAAAACTTCCCTCATTATCATAACATCAACAACAGAACAAGAGCAATAGGAAACTTCCCTCATTATCCGCTTCTCTTATCGCTGACTCCTTATCGGGTCACATTAAAGTTTTTATTATAAACAAAATCATAACATCAACAACAGAACAAGAGCAATAGGAAACTTCCCTCATTATCATAACACCAACAACAGAACAAGAGCAATAGGAAACTTCCCTCATTATCATAATATCAACAACAGAACAAGAGCAATAGGAAACTTCCCTCATTATCATAACATCAACAACAGAACAAGAGCAATAGGAAACTTCCCTCATTATCATAACATCAACAACAGAACAAGAGCAATAGGAACATTGTGACATTGTGACGAGATCAATGTTTGAATCATGAGAAGGTATTGTGCGATCGGTGTGCGGCCGTCACGAGATCGGCTAGTAGGTTTTACTTTTGCTGCAGCTGTCCTTATTTTCAGAAAGCAAGAATGCGGCTGAATCTAAGCACAATAGTGCGTTTCAACCTTTCTGATAATTTCTCTGATAGAACTTATGGAATTGTGTTAGAAGCGAAGGAGTACTGACGTAAGGACTGTTTTTTTTTAACTGCTGCATCAGTCGCTAATGTAAGTAATACTTTTGTTAAAAGACCGGAGGTATTAATCATGTACCATAATATCACATACATATTCACTAAAAATGTAACTAAATATAACTTGATAGTAAATTAACTTTAACATTTTTATAGCTTTTTCAATAACTATAGTCTCTATTTCAGTGGTTCCTAACCTGGGAGACCTCCTCCCCGACCCCTCCTCCTCCTCCTCCTCCTCCTCCTCCTCCTCCTCGACCTGGGTTCCTCTGCAGTGGTAAAACGGAGATTCTAGGAGGGTAACACTCTACGATTTACTTACATGTGTCAATATTTACACAAATAAGTGACCAATTAGTAAATAATAAACAAGACAAAATCACGTTTAAAAATTCCGTGGCTCAACATTTAACCGCCTTAATACGACTCACTGCAGCAATATTTTTGGAACATGGTCAGTGTTGGTCAGCAGTCAGTCAGAACAGTCTTGAGTCCCACTCCTGGAGTTTAAGACCATTTTCTACTTGCGTCGATATTTTCAAGGACGAAGATGTCTCAGCGAAAGTAGAGTTTCTCGGACTGCGGGAGAATAACTCATTAAAAGTTGTTATTCAAAATTATAAACTCAGCACATTTTTGCGAAAAGCAGCTGCAGAATACCCTATTATAGCTGACAGAGCTTTACAAATGTCAACTCTTGTTACGTCTGAATGTTGAGCATGACATGAGATGCGCGTTGAGTGAAACCGAACCTAATATTGTCAAACTGGCGAATACAAAGCAATTCCAACCTTCACACTAGTCAATTCCAAGATTTATATATTACTTTACCAGTTACCTAAACGTGCAATTTCTTACATAATAAACATATTTTCGTTCGAATTTCTGTGGTTTTAATTAATTTAAATTAGCTAAGTGATATTGAAAGTTTAGGAACCACCGCATAACTGCACTATTTGATTATTTTATACAAATTTTAGTATTATGTATTTATTTAAGTATACTTATGTAACTATTTTTGGTTTACATGTGTAGGATATTTAATATTATTACTTTTAGACTTAACACATTCATTTTTTTCTCCTTGTTCACACTATTGTTTACATTTCTGTTTTACTTCTTCTTTCGCAGGTCTGCTGGAAGACAAGCACAATTCTGTCATATCCTTTTGTATTTTATAGTATGTACTAAATAATAAAATAAATAAGTGAAAGTGTCACTGTGAAATCAATCATTAAAATAAATTTGATATTTGCGTAACTTGTAATAACTTCAAATTCAAGAAATTCGAGGAGACTAAGCCACTTTTGAACTCACAAGAAACAATTATTTATCACAATGATACAATCACAACTAGTCAGCGGTCGCAGATACACGCTGACTTTAGATGAAATGCATTTCATCTCATCGCTAATTATAATTTCGGCTATTGAGCAAACTTTCATTAAATTGTTTTTTTTTTTTTTCTACAATTGCTCCTCCGGCAAATAGTGAGATAATTAATTTAATTAGTATCAGTTTGCTTTCGTTACAAAGTAAGTTAATTAAATAGAATGTTTGTTCAAGATGTTATGTGTAATTAAATGGCATTTGTTTTCCTGAGGGTCCAGGTTTATGGACAGGAATGAGTCGAACAAATTAGTGCTGTGATAATACTTTGTATTTGTTGTTACATTGTTAACGAGTTCCTGTCGTTAAAGGTGACTGAATAGTGTTTTCTAAACAAAGTATATGGTAGAAGGTATTTTCGATCGAGACCAATGGAACTTCGAGACGTTTTATCCAGAACCTGCAGTAAATAGTTCGGACTTCGCATAGCTCTCTCTATAAATCGCGTAGCACAATGATAACTGTGTGATTTTTGTTCGTAGCACGCCTACGTCTAACGTAGCAGTCCTATATTTAAGCGTAGCAATCATATAATTCGGAGAGATACCTTCACCGCATATATTTTACACGTCACTTGTCTTAATGTTGGTTTAAATTACACTATACTTTTCGATTTGTTTGTATAAAACATAGAACACAAAGGTACGTATAAATATGGGACAACAATCTTTATCCTACAAACTCCAGCGCCTTAAAATTCTAAGCAAAAGTACCCTTAAACCACCCAAAAACCTAATGACTAGCATAAGTTGTTACAGTTTAGTTAAACTGTAACAATATATAATGATATACACAATGTTTTCCACTTTAATATGTTGCAGCGGTGCCGGCGGGCGGCGGCGGAGCGGCGGAGCGGTGGAGCCGACTCAAGAATGCGCGCCGAGTGGTCCGCGAGGTGCGTTTATTGCATTTTTGAATGCACCCCGCTCCGTCCTGCCCCCTCAGTCTCTGGACGCGGTACTAATACCAAGGTTCCGCATGTTTTGAGACAAAATCGGTTCAACAAGAAAACAAAATAGGTCTGTATACACCATCTATTCTACATTGTCGATTAATTCATCATCGTCATCATTTCAGCCGAAAGACGTCCACTGCTAGACATAGGCGGAGATCTTGTTCTGCGCCTCCCGCATCCAGCGGTTTCCCGCGACCTTCAGCAGGTCGTCAATTAATTAGCAAAACGTTAACAAACATAATATACACACTTAATGGAAAAATAACTTTAATTTCTACACAATATAGTTCAGTTGAGGCTACAATAGAACTTGAAATATTTTGTAACTTGTTCACTAGTACTACTACTAGTAGTCACTCTGACATTATTATATTATCATTTAAATAATATTTGTCTTTCTTTAAATTGAAACAGAGGCACGACCAGACTAGTGCAAATATTCATATTCATGCATACAAATATTTGCACTGCGCGGAGATCTAACCCACGCCTCCTTGCGCAGCGGCCGCGTTCGCTACTGCAACGCCACGGAGGCAGTCTGGTGAGTCCTATAATCATTGAGAACTGATGAAGGTTGGGAGTGGTGGTGGGCTTTTATCAATAAAAACAGTAGAGTCACATTACTGCGGGAGCTCTAATGAGTTTCTGCTTTGATTTCCTAGGAAAGCTGTTACGTTATTTAACGTCCTTCGTGAAAATCTGTCTTTGACTTTAATCAAACTTGAGAAAAAGATTTAAATCTCTAGATTGGCGTTCAAAGTACCACGCTGCCGAAAGATTTAAATCGCTAGATAGGCTCTCACCGTAACCAAGCGAAAAAGTGTCATGTCATAATCGACATGATATTTAATCATAATGTGTAAACAAGTAGTTTACACGCTAAGTCATTGTGTGTCAGAGGTATCAACACTAAACAGAAAAATATAGACGCAGTCGGCTAATTTTAATGATTTAAATCTTTGTCATCAACGTTTGTTTCACAACCGTCACTGTTTGTGATAATAGCGTAAACAAAAACTTTTTAGAGAAAATAGGTTTATTTAAACTTTTACAATAATAATAAAAATGCGCGACATGTTTTTTCTTGTTGGATAGTAATAATATGGCGATATAGAATGAAGTTGACTCCAGATGCCAAAATGTCAAAGTCGAGTGAAATGAAGCTTGTGCGACGAATGACATTGATGCAGAGTGAAGTTGTTGCAGAATGAATGTGTCGTAGACAGTCACTATAGCTATTAAATGCGCCTACCGCTCTTCCATGAAACCGTAGCTTTACCCCCAATCACCCCCAGGACCATGCCTGGTGATCACAGAGTGAATCAGAAGCTTCAATTTAATCAATTCAATCATTCATTTCACGTTTACACGACACCGGCCTAATTACATAAGAATGAACGCTCATCTGCTTATTTCGATTTTTTTTTTCGATCATCTGCAGGCAGGTGATATCGAATTATCATCATCATAATTATTGGATTATGTTTCTGTAATGTCATCAGCTATACTTACTCCCTTCAGTGAACTCAAAAAATTAAATGAGTATGGTGAAATTATTTTCTATCTGTCCCCCTAAAACTCCATATATGGCGGTCCTACAGCCCTGAAACTTGCAGCAGCAGTCCCGGAGAGTTGCTCATCATTTACTTGTATCGCAGTTGGGGGTCTTCGCTGTGATTCTCATTTTTAATCACGTTCTAAACAAGCACTTAAGTGCTCTTCAGGAGTTACTTTACAAGTTTCCTTTCGTTTGTAATGAATACTAATAACATAATATTTCAAAAAGAAAATTGTTTGATTTTGTGTGTGTTTATTTCTTACGTTTTTACGCAAAAACAGGTACTATGACTTGGATTAGAAAATAGGATAGTTTTTTGCCTTATTTACTATTACATTTTTTATTTTTATATTACATGTTTCTGCTTTATATTGGATATTTAGTGGATTAAACCGCGGGGCGCGACGGATCTAACGACGTATACCTAAATTTTAATTTAATTTCTTAGTGTTTTAAATTTTATAAACCTGAACTTTGTAGGTTAAGATATTAGACACCTTGCTATAATGTCAGAATACTTCTATTTTTCGGAGTATTTCGCTTGACTATCCGCAAGCGCCATCTCATGACACCCGACAGAGTCTAGCTTGAATTGGTGAAGGTGGAAGAAAGTTTCACGCCTAAAAGTGCATAGGTGGCTCGGAAGAATCGAAAAATTCGAGTTCAACCGAACAACATGTGCTTATAAACTCTCTACATTCCGTATCGTTAAGTTGTGTACCTACAGTGTGTAATTCTCTAGTGTGCCTGATTTGTTTGTAAACTATAATAATCTTATTTAAACTGCGAGCCGTGCTTCTATTGTGATATAACTATCACCAACCACGACGAGCACACAATTGATGAAATAGGTATGTCTAATGTTAACTAGAGACTTACTCGCCGTCTCCGACATTCCTATTTATAAAGCAACTAAAACTTTGTTTTTACATGAAAGTTACCCATGACGATGCTACGACTTGTGTCAATGCGTGGGATCCTTCTTTTACATATTATTATCTGCGGCCCAAAACTCTTTAACATATGTTCAATTCGGCGACACCCACAAATCACGTAACATCATCCTTAAAAAAATATATTTGTTGACAGGAATTAATTACATTATCTGCAATATTTTGCGTCACAGTTTTACATTTCTGAATCCATGCTAATATTATAAATGCGAAAGTAACTCTGTCTGTCTGTCTGTCTGTTACGCTTTCCCGCTTAAATCTCTTAACCGATTTTGATGAAATTTGGCACAGACAATCTTTAGACCCTGAGAAAGAACATAGGCTACCTTTTATCTAAAAAGCGCGATATAACCGAACTCCACGCGGGCGAAGCCGCGGGCGGAAAGCTAGTAACTGTAAAAAGAAAAACAGATTGGGTACATAAGATTGTAAAAAAAGAGCCATACATTATTTCATGAACATTTCTTAGTTTCCAATCCTTTGCAAAAATATCATATTAATATATTTTGTCGTGGTGGCCTAGTGGTTAAAACACCAGCCTCTCAAGTATGAGTGCGCGGGCTCGATTCCAAGTCAGGCAAGTACCAATGCAACTTTATATGTATTTTCTAAGTATATCTTGGACACCAATGACTGAAGGTGAAGGAAAACATCTTGAGGAAACCTGGACTTTCAGTCTGAAATCGCCAACCCACATTGAGCAAGCGTGGTGATTACGCTCAATCCTTCTCTGTATGAAATGAGACCTGTGCCCAGCAGTGGGACGATAAAAAGTTTGATGATGATGAATATATTTTGAAGCTTACTGTACTTTGAGTTTAAAACGAATTCCGTTAAAATATTTCTGAACTCGCCAACAATATTTTATTATCTGACAGTCAAAACGTTACCATTAAAAATTGTCGAGAAAAAATATTCCGTTTCGCAAGAACTGGGTGGACTCACCCTCGAAGGAAGGAAACCAGTTATCGAAAGTAAAAAGTTGATAATAAAATACGACCGACCGGCTGAATGAGAAATGATGAATTGTTGAAATTCCAGGAGCGTGTAACAATTCCATAAGTCAATTTGGTCGATACGTACCTAAGGGAAATTATCGGGATGCTGATAGTCGCCGCGGGGAGCACCGGCTACGTAGGATCACGACAGAATTAATATTTAAAACGTCTTCGATATAATGTATGACGGCTCCCCGAGGATTGTTTTGTGATTCTTAGCGTTATACAATACATGAGACTACAATTCTTACAATATTTACTAGATAAACAACATATAGACTAGAAAATTGGCAAATAATGACAAAGGAGTCATTTAGACAGACTTAGACACACAATATAATAAAGACTCGATACATATTTTATTGTTTAGCTTCTTTTTATTTGTACATAATAAATTCAATACTACAAAGGTCACGTGTCAGCAACAGCTATGACAGCCGACCTCTCTCAAACCACCACCACATTGACTGACAACCTATCGAATGCCGCTGACGTATGAATGTAGAATTAATCAAACCGAAATGTCAATAACGGGATTATTGGTCCCTCCCCCGATGACTGGACATAGCACAAAGATGCGCCCTTACTCGCACTGAAACGTCTCGAACTTTTTTAATTTCAGGCAAAAAAGTCATCCCCCAGGAATCAGGGATGAATGGAGATATTCCTCGTTAAAATTAACAATGAAATATCGACGTTTGACTAATGGTTCCTCACTAAAACGAATTTTAACTGAACTTATTAAAACCTTAACAAGATTTTTATTGCTCCTCTTAATTATAATATTTATTGGGGATGATGTGATCAGGAGAGAATATTTCAGTTTAAAATTAATACAAGTATTCTTTTTACGCCCAGACGGCCTCACTTATGAGGCACATTTTAACTATACTGCTTCTATTGAGCAGTTAAGAAATACACTTAGTGGTAATGAGCAGAACTTGAAATATGTTCCAAGCTATTTAAATTACAACTTGAGACAATAGAGTCAACCTCTAGCACTATTTTAAATACCAAGTTAGACTTGTACCCATTATCAAGGGACATTGAGACAACAGAGTTAAACTCTAGCATAAACGTAAACCAAGATGTATTAATATCACACCCATCAAATAATTTTCAAAATAAAATGAGTAATAATAACCTTAAAATTGTTCATTAAAATATACAGGGTGTGATAAATAAACAATTACAATTGGAGTCGTTCATCAACTGTAATTGTTGAGTAATTACATTGATATTGTTTGTCTTACTGAACATTGGTTAAAAGCCCATGTTCATATTCAGCTTTAATAACCATCCGATTGCAGCTCGTTCAGCAGAGTGAATATGATAAGGGGTGGCTCCCTAATAATTGCTCGTAACAATTTCAAATTTAAAGAACTGACTGATAATAATTGTAAGCCTCTCTGTTGAGCGAGTTATTGAAATTGCTTGCATCAAGCTTCAGCGGTTCATTGTAATAAGTATCTACAGGCCCCCATGTGCTTCCTATGATATTTTTGAGAAATATATGGAGGAAGTTTTGTTAAAGACTTGTCACAGTAACAAAACAGTTGTTGTTTGTCGAGACTTCAATATTAATGTTCTAGAGAAATCAGCTACAGTTAATAAATTTATGTCATTATTCAAGTCTTATAACTTGTACGCAAGATTGATTGAGCCGACTAGAATAACTGCCACGAGTGCCACCTGTTTAGACAACATTTTTACTAACTTAAGACCTTCTGACCATTTAATTACAAACGAGTTAGACTCTGACCACTGTGGCCAGTTAGTTACTTTTACTCAGAAAAGTGAAGTCAGATCCCAAAGAAAACTTTTGAGTTTTGTTCCTATAAATGAAAATCGTTTAGGACAATTTAAAAATAATTTAATTGAAAAGCTGCCGGACTTGTCTTATCACACCAATCCGGATCATGCGTATAGCCTCATTAATTGTGAATTTATGAAAGTTTTCACAAAAAAAACATTGCTTGTCAGCGACCGTATTATTTTAATGACTGAGCAACCCCAGGTGTTTATAAAAGCAGGGAAAAAATGTATGAATTGTATCAGGAAAAAACATTTAACCATGATGAAGTTTTTCAAGAATTTGTTAAAAATTATTCAAAAACTTTTAAAAGAGCCTGTTCCTCAGCAAAAGCCATACACATTAAAAATAAAATAAAATCTTCTGGCAATAAAATCAAAACAACTTGGGGAATTATAAATTCTGAAACTGGAAGAACCAAAGTACAAAATCGCGATTTCCATCTTAAAATTAACGATGAAGATATAAAGGCGGACTTGGAGGTAGCAACTGAGTTTGAGAATTTTTTTACTAATATTTCAATAATGACAACAAAAACTTTGTCTTCTTCCTCCACTTCTGCTTATGCCATACTAAAAGGATGTGTTCCAGAATGGGACAATCACTTTGAATTTACATTTGTGACTGCTAAAGACATTATAGAATCTTTTAAGGATCTTGATATAAAAAAAACTGCCGATCATTGGGGTTTATCAGTATACACTGTACCTTCAGTAATAGATGTTATCGCACCTTTCTTAGCAATTGTTTTTAATTCTTGTGTCACATCTGGTGTATTTCCTGATTTGATGAAACTAAGCAAAGTAATTCCACTGTTCAAATCTGGTATTACAACTGATCCCACGAATTTTCGGCCAATATCGCCTATATACCAACTTTGAGCAAAATTTTTGAAAACTTAATTTTGAAACAGTTGTTGAGGCACTTTAACTTACATAATTTATGCCACGTGAAACAATTTGGTTTTACAAAGGGTCGTTCAAGTACAGATGCGGGCGTGGCGTTGCTAAAGAACATATTTGGGGCGGGAGGACTCGCAAGATGCTCTTGGTATTTTTTGTGATTTGTCCAAGGCCTTTGATTGCGTACATCATGATACTCTTATAAGGAAATTGTACCATTATGGTTTGAGGGACGGAGCTCTCGACCTTCTGACTTCTTATTTGAATAATCGAATTCAGAGGGTTGATGTTAATGGCAGGAAATCTGCGGGATCTGTGGTCACCATGGGCGTTCCGCAGGGCTCAATTCTAGGTCTATTCTTGTTTTTAATTTATATTAATGACTTACCTCATCACGTGAGGGATAATCACAACATAGTATTGTTCGCGGATGACACTTCTCTTATTTTTAAAGTCAAGCGTCAGCTAACAAATTTTGACGAAGTTAACAATGCACTCTCTAAAGTTTTCCATTGGTTTAATGTAAATAACCTTCTTTTAAATGAAAAAAAACTAAAGCCATTAAATTTTCTACGCCAAATGTCAGGCAGCTAAGTACCAATGTTCAACTGAATGGAGTAGAGTTGGTCCCTGTCGAGTCGACAGTTTTTCTTGGATTAACTATTGACGCCAAGTTACAATGGGGTCCTCACATTGAGAAGCTGTCGGGTAGACTCAGTTCTGCTGCCTTTGCTGTTAAGAAAATTAGACAGATAACTGATGTGGATACAGCCAGAATTATTTATTTTAGTTACATTCATAGTCTTATGACTTATGGGATTCTTCTCTGGAGAACTTGTACGGACATCAATACCATCTTTGTTTTACAGAAGAGGGCTGTTGGAGCCATTTACAACCTTGGTCCTAGAGATTCTCATAGAGAAAAGTTCAAAGAGGTGAACATTCTGACTGTAGCTTCACAATATATAATTGAAAATCTTATGTATGTTCATAAAAATCATAACCCTCCTTTTGCTTTGCCGTAGACGGGTAAAAATGTCTCGAATTTTAAGAAAATAAGCAATATTCATAATAACCAGGAACAAACACAACCTAGCAAGGTTGTGTTTGTTACGAGTGTGATGTACAGCAGTACATCACACTCGTCTCCACAGAGTAGGCAACTCGTTCATGGGTCAATGTATACACTTTTACAACAAGCTTCCCATGGACATTCGAAACTTACCCATTAAACGATGTATGAACCATATAAAGGCCAAACTTTGCAAAAAGGGGTATTATAAAATCACAGATTATTTAGAAGACAAAAAAGCTTGGGACTGAGCTGCTCGCTCTGTTAAGCATTGTTATTAAGCAATATGCGTAATTATAAGGTAAATTATTGTAAACATTTTCGTTTTTAATGTCTGGAGTTGAAAAAAGACGATGATCCCTGAGTTTGTTTCGGCTATTTCTTCTCAGAGGTAGTCAGTTAGGAAATGCCGGCTTCATCTAGTTAAAAAAATAAAATAAAAAATAAACATGACGTGTAAAAGTGATCAGTGATCCTAGTTGCTTAATAAACGATTTCATTTCATTTCATTTCATTATTTTCCAATACATTCATGTTTGTTTAGATTTTTGGCAAATAAATTGCAAATGCAGATTACGTCTGGTATACTAACTATCACTTCGTACGAAGTTCGCAGAACAAGCTCTAGCAACAG
This sequence comes from Sesamia nonagrioides, assembly GCA_017933935.1. Classification (NCBI taxonomy): domain Eukaryota; kingdom Metazoa; phylum Arthropoda; class Insecta; order Lepidoptera; family Noctuidae; genus Sesamia; species Sesamia nonagrioides. Next base: position 854,355 of record JADWQK010001030.1, on the reverse strand, counting down.
GCGACCCCCATGCGGTAAACTATTTACAAGAACCATTTCGAGCAACTTTTGAGTGCCTGTAGCAGAGTGCCTATTGCAAGTAGGTACAAAGATAAAAACACCTACGCAATCATATACGAGTACTACCTTAGCAATCATATTAAACGAGTAGTAGAGCAGTAGGCCAAATTTCATACGTAAAGCTTCAGTAGATCCTCAAATATGACCCTGTGAAAATAGCTAATTTTGATAATCACTTCCAGTTGGAAGTGATTACCAAAATTAGCTACGCTAACGCTACGATAGTTATCGTAGCGTTATGAAATTTGGCACACTGGTCGTGTATTATATGTAACTTAACAAAAAATTAAGAAAGTTAAGAAATCGGTCAAGCTTGAGTTGAGTTATTCGAATATCGAATTTTTAATAAATACATTTTTGTACCAGACACAATCAGAATACGATGAGGGGAGAGGGGGTATAAAATATTGTTATGTGAGTATACATAGGTACATAATGGCAAAACAAAACATTATTAAAACATTTATGTTAAAAAGGGGGCCAAGTTCCTATCGGCCAATTGTTCGCCTAAAAAAGTTTTGAAATCAACTGTAGGGCCAAGTTTAGATGCACCTTAAAATTGATCATCAGCCCGATCATAATACTTCTAAATTTGAACTTGGCAGGTTAATTTAATATACATATAATAAATTTAATTATACAATTTATCAAGTATAACGTACAGCACAAAAAAAAACAAGTTCTAAGATTATCTTGTAAAACATAATGACAGACGTATGGGAGGTGTGAAAAAAAATATTTTCTAAAATCTAACAGCTATTCTGGAGGCTCAACACTATCTAGTCCTGCGTAGTTACTTGAACCTGTGATTTTATTAAATGAGAAGCCTTGTGCCTTGCAGGATTTTTCGTTATCTCTAATCCCCTTTTTCCTGAACTTTCAAAAATCATTTCTTTGTAATTGCTTTGATAATAAGGCATAAGTGCGGACCAATGGTGTCAACATTTAACACATGTTTAATGGTATTAATATCAAATAATCATAAGCTAATTAAGTTTAATATTGTTAATTGATAATGTTAAATGCACAACAACAACAATATGTTGTTGTGCTGTGGATATATATTTACGACGACACGATTGGTGCAGTGGCTGAGCGACCGACTGCCTTGCCGCGTGTCGCGGGTTCGATTCCCGCACGGAACAAATATTTGTATGGGCTACAATTAGTTGTTCCGGGTCTGGTTGTGTGTGTGTGAGTTTATATGTTTTTAAATGCACTCAAGATACAGGAGATAATCCAAGTGCAGGGCAAAGTATAAAAAGAATGCTTTAATTTTAATATTAAAAAGAAAAATAAGGGTGTTAAGACTAGTACGTAAAATGTTATCAAGTATTTTAACAGTGATTTTAAACGTGGTTTATGTAAAAATTAATATGATAACCTAATCACCATTCTACACAATATGTAAAGAAACTCTGTCCGATCCGTGAAGGTATTGTTAGGTATCGTTAACTGATTCTACTAATGGGTACAAAGCCGGGCTAAACTTAAAAAAAGAATCCCCCTAAAATAATAAATATTATTTCGCAAAAAGAGGTAACTTAAAACATGTGCGGTAGGCCATCCAAGCGCGGGCGAAGAGGGGCAGGGCACGCGGCACGTGGTCGCATCGCTATTCGCTCAGAATTTTACCGTCAAAAATAATGTTGTCACTTTTTAAAAATTACCAAATTTTGGGGAAGTTGGAATTAATTCGCGGGAAAAAAAGATAATTCAAAATTCAGTAGTATTGTTACTATGGTGATTAATTAAAATTTCATATGTTATTTGGTCATTTGTTTACCTAGCCTTTACTATCCTTATGGGTCGGATAGGGTTTGCTTTACATATTGTATAAGGAACTTAACACTAGACCAGGTTTAGATTGTGCGTTGTCTGTCAGTGAAAAGATTTATCAATTTGATTAAGATTTTTATTAAATAAATACTCATTTTATTATTGTTTGTCAACAATAAAACCAACACGTCAACAAACCGTCGTATTGTCGTTGCTAGAGAAATTTATGCTCTGGTATATTTCTACTGGTCGATTTTGCTTACTCCTTTAGTAAAACAAAACAAACCCGTTGTTTAGTAGGTAAATACGTTGTCAAGCAATCGTTGGTCTGGTTACTACGGCTGCCATCTTGCCATTATAATCAAATGGCAAGGGGTTGCAAACGAAAACAAGTTTCCATTAATATAGGTCAGAGCAAGATTCGTCATAGGATACTCCGGCGATTTATTTTCGTGTTCTTCTGATGTTTATTTTAGTGTCATTAAAAAGGGACACTCCTTTAAAAATACTTTTTCAAAAGAAAAATAAATGCTGTAAATGAATGTACAAAACAGGTAAATGAGTGAGTATTTATGTAATACGGATTCAAAACAACAAGTAAACGGAATGATACGAACTGAAAGAACTTCTAAATGTTACTTCACATTTCACACTTTTAGCTTAACATATTTCTATAGTAGTTTTTATCTACAAAATGACAGTGGAATGCAAGCTTCGAAGACACGAACATCGGAGGCGTCACTGCGCCATTTTTAACGTAGACACCCAGACTTGTCTGAATAGTTATATTACTATAACATACCATATATAAAAAGTAATTTAGCTATACATGAAACCTGAATAGAATTCCAACCTACGAAAATAAATAATAATTTAAGACTTACATTTGTATTAGAACACTATTGATAACAAGACAGCCTTCGTGGCGTAGCGCTAGCGGACGCGGCCGCTGCGCAAGGAGGCGCGGGTTCGATCCCCGCACAGTGCAAATATTTGTATGCATGAATATGAATATTTGCACTGGTCTGGTCGTACCTCGGAAAGGCCGTTAAACCGTTGGTCCCGGTTGCCATATGAAAATCTAGTGGCAGTCGTTACGGGTTGTTGGAGCCCTCAAAAGTCCAACAATTGGTCTAACTGCAATGCTTCGATGTCGCCTTCGGGTTATGGAGGTCAGACGGCAGTCACTTTACGGAAAATGTCGAAGTTTAGCCATATCAGCAGTTAAGACTGGTAAAGCGGACCCCAGACTCCAAAGCTGAAAAAGCTTCGGATGCGACTGGGATTAACGGAATTAAAATCCAAATACATTATTATTATCTTTTAGATATGATTGAAATCGATAACATCCTCGCTGGATTTTAATTAGAATTAGAATTTATTTATTTGTAAGAATATTGTTGTTACAAGTTGTTATATACAATTCACGTCCAAAATATTCTGCTGTCTTTCAGCGTACAAACATTTTCAAGCAGTAAAAATAAATTGATTAAAAATTAAATAATTAATGAATTATACATGTATTAAAAAGTCAAATAAATGAAGAAAAACATAATTATACAAACTAACATTGCCCAAATACCCATAACATATACATTATTACTGTCACTATTATTAATTTTAAAAAGTATGATTTAAAAATTCATTAACAGAATAAAAACACATGTCTAAAAGCCAAGCAAACATTTTACATTTAAATTTATCAATTGGTAACATTCTGAACGCAGGTGGTAATTTAGTATAAATTTTTATTGTCATACAACTGGCATTTCTACTGTAGAGATGTAGTCTCTGAGTAGGAACTAACAGTTTCCCAGAATTTTTTCTTTTCAGTCTTTCCGATACATGTTCACTCAGTGAGTATAAATGAGGATATTTTTTCACAAATAGGAAAACCTCAAAAATATATAGACACGGAAGTAGAAGAATTTTTAATTCTTTAAATAATGGTCTGCAATGGTCTAAGTATTCTGCTCCACTCATGGCTCGGATACACTTTTTTTGTACTTTGAACGCTCTGTCCATGTCCACCGAATTTCCCCATATAACAAGGCCGTAACGCAATATTGATGAAACGTACCCATGATAGGCACTTAGGACTGTCTTTTTGCTGGATACTAATCTCAACTTGCGGAGAGCATATACAAACTTATCAAGCCTACTGCATACTCTTTCTACATGATCCTTCCAATTCAGTTTGTTGTCAATTATTATACCCAAAAATAAAGCTGATGGTTCCGGTTGCAAAATTGTATTACCATATTGAATTATTGTTGGTGTAGCTAACCAGTTGCATGTTTGAAATTGTACCACTTTGGTTTTATTTATATTAACATGAAGATTATTGTCACTTAACCAGTTAATTACATTAATTAATTCAGTCTTAGTACAATCTTCTATGTCAGTTTTGTTGGAACATTTTATCACTAAAGTGGTATCGTCCGCAAATTGTATACATTCACATTTTAAATATTTCATAAGATCATTTATATATAATACAAATAATAGCGGACCCAGTATGCTTCCTTGTGGAACGCCAGAACTGTTAATTTTTAATTCTGAGCAATACATCTTCCTCGTTTTTTGTTCTCTGTTGGCGATCAGACAAATAACTCTTAAGCCATTCATGAGCCTTGCCTCTTATTCCATACTTTTCTATTTTGTGGAGTAGACGTTCATGTGATACAAAATCAAATGCTTTGCTCATATCCAAGAATACTGACAATGCAGACATTTTATTATTAAGAGCTTTAGTGATTAGTTTTACTAAGGAAAAACAGGCCAGAGTTGTTGAATAGTTTTTTCTGAAGCCAAACTGAGTCTCCACAATTAGGTTATGTTTATTTAAAAAGCTATTTATTTTGCCATGCATAGCTTTTTCAAAAATTTTTGCAAGGATTGGAATCAGTGTAATGGGCCTATAATTACCCATATCAGAACAGTTGCCCTTTTTATATAGTGGTTTAATTATAGATTCCTTTAGCTGGGTTGGGAAAATACCTTTTTCAAATGAGAGGTTTATTAAATAGCTAAGAGGGGATGCAATAATTTTTGCACTTAATTTAATCATTTCAGTCGTTACTTCGTCATATCCGGTTGAATGTGTGTTATTCAATGAATTAATTATTCTAATAATGTCATTCACTGGAGTCAAAAATATAGTATTAATTTTATTATCAATGTCAATGTTGTCTACGTTATAATTATTATTGTTAGATTTTAATAAATACTAATATATATATATATATAGGTTGTATAACTACTATTGTAATAGTAGATATACAACCCCAGATGTACAAACCCTGTCCGACCCATAAGGATAATAAAGGTTAGGTACACACATGACCAAAAATATGAAATTTTACGTAATCATCGTAGTAACAATACTAATGAATTTTGAAATAATCTTTTTTTCCCGCGAATTAATTCCAACTTCCCCGAAATTTGGTAATTTTAAAAAAGTGACAACGCCATTTTGACGGTACGCTTATGCGATTTGACCACGTGCCGCGTACCGTGCCCCCCGTCGCCCGCGGAAGTGTTGCTTACCGCACTTGTATTAAGTTACCTCTTTTTGCGAAATAACGTTTATTTTTTTAGGGGGTTTTTTTTAAAACTTTAGTCCGGCTTAGTCGGCATTAGTAGAACCAGTTATCGATACCTAACAATACCTTCATGGATCGCACAGGGTTTTCTTTACATATTGTTTATGGTAGTCTATATGTTAATGCTCATTACAATATTAAATTCATCAATAAGCAAGCATATTCAAATATTCCCGCATTATTGTCCTCAACCTCTTAGCCTAGCGGCATTAAGAAATGGAGTTTTCCATTCACTCGTCATTATACTTTTCTTTTCTCTCCGTAACCCTGATTTTTGAACAACATCAGTCATTAAGTAACCGAAATCCAACAGCCACCGGCCGGTGAGCTTATCGGCAAGTCTATAGCGCTAAGTGAACAACTGGTGGAGGCCCCCATCCACTCCAGCAAACTAGGAAAAAGAGAGAAGAGAGGCATCACCGAAAGCCCCCTGTAAGTTTTGACTTACAGGGGGCTTTCAGCGATGCCTCTCTGTCTGGCCTCATTATTTGTCTATGCTTGCTCGCGGTTTCTTTCCGTATCTCAATTTCACCCCATACCATTTTTTGGCTTAACTAGCTGAAACCAAAACACTATATGTCTTAGGCCTACTGAGCGATAAAACATCTAATTCACGTCAGTCACCTTGCCGAATAAGGCTAATCAAAAATCAAAATTGTTTATTTCAAATTAACCATCCGTTGGTGCTTTTGAATAGTCAATGTCGGTCAGTTCAAGAAAAGTGAAGCTAAATTGCACGTTCCAAAGCGTAGATCTCTATGGAGAAGAACGTGCAAGAAACTCCATGGACACTCTTTTAAAATCATAATATGTGTTACATTTCTTCGTTACATATTTCTGTTGCTTCTATCATGTAAGCACAATGTATTAATTTAAAAATTAATCAAAATATAGAAAATGAATTAAGCCCACTGGCAGCTAAGAGAAGACCAGTCTCCACTGACGGCCCCCGTTCACGAGCATGACGTGCGCATCAGCCTCACTTAGCTCAACCATATTCAAGGGAACCAAATGACACAACAACACACGCCACCATCAGCAAGACATTTGAGTGAGCATGACAAACTCTCAACTGCCATGCTCGTAATGTCAAACAAGTTATATATAAAAAAAATAAACGATAGTCCATGGTGCCTCACATTCACAAACTTTAAAAGTGCCTTTACATTATACAATACTATATTACTTGCAAAATCAAGGTAGCAAAATATTATGAACAATTGAAATAAACTAAGCTAATCACCACAGAGTTTATTCTACTAACCCCATGGCCTAGTATAAGTTTTCTAATCTATAACATTGTATTTTACATTGAAGGGAAAAAGAAACTCCGTCCTCTGTAATCACAGGTTCCTAACTTATGGTTCATGTTATGGTTAAAAAGTTATCCATTCTGGAAGTTTCTCGCGGTTTTGAGGTTTCTTATAACAACTTCTAAACATTTGAAGGCCACGAGATACGTACCCTTCCCGCAGGAAAAGTTGTTCTCAACGCTTTCGCAAAACCACTCACTCCTTACGAAGATTTCTAAATGAAAATTCTCATTCTTGCCCATTTCGTTACATGTGTTACAAATATTTTATTATTTGGATACCCTGAATAATGAATCGGGGATGTTTCGTAATTGATGTATTGAAGGTCTGAAAGAAAGACGCTGTTTTTTCTTAACCATTTTTTTATCTGTTGTATATGTCACTATACACCAACGCCGTAAATTTTGTAGAAGAGATAGTTTTAACAATGTAGAATAAAGATACTCAATATCGTATCAATTCACAATATTTTGTATATTTATTCTTCAAGAATTCTTCTACTCATTATAATGATTCTTATTATAAATGTAATCGAAGTCACACGCAGGCCTGTCTATACTAATATTATAAATGCGAAAGCAACTCCGTCTGTCTGTCTGTTACACTTTCCCGCTTAAACCTCTGAACCGATTTTGATGAAATTTGGCACAGACAATCTTTATACTCTGAGAAAGGACCATAGGCTACCTTTTATTGAAAAATTTGATATTCCCGAGGGAAATCTAAAAAGCGCGATATAACCGAATTCTACGCGGCCGAAGCCGCGGGCGGAAAGCTATTTTGGTATAAAAAAATCAAACCAGCATTCTTCCATTTTGTTGAGCGTGGTAAAAACCTTTTTTCACAAGAAAAAACAGCACTTTTTAAACAAAATACCTTAATTGTATCAAAATAACAAGAAAGAGCAAATAACATAACAAAAACGCCAGCAAAATACTTCTCATCCAAAACCGATTCAATTTTAGTACCTATCCGTAAATATACAATTCAAATGAGCGTAGGTACCGCGTACGGCATTCGGGAAACGAATTGGCGCTCTGTCCGACACGACAATTATAAACGTCAACATTCGCAAGTCACCGGCCGACTCCGCAATCACTCGTGCGGGTCCGGCCGATTGTATTAAACGTACGCCGAATCTTTATTGATGGGGCACAACTGAATTTTACAATTTGCGAATAAAAATACGTAGGTTTTTTTTAAAAAATGTTTCTCTTTATGGATTTGCAGTTAAGGGGCACAAACGGAATTTCATTGTTATTTTGTACAGCTCACAATTAAACGTTATTTATTCAAATGATGCCCTTAGCAACTTTCTAGTGTCTTCTTTGGGTAGCGGTGGCACTACAAACTCCCCAGTATCACAGTTGTCCGTTCCTTTAGAAAAAACTTGTGTGTATACAATGATGATGTTCCGACCGATTTCGGCCACGGCGACCACTTCGACTCCTAGCAGATGATTTGGCGCTCATGCGCCCGAAGATGGCTTATGTAGCCTATCTTGGCGGCGAAACTTCGTGCACACTGAGGGCACGTAAGCACGCCGTCGACGTAGTTGTATGTGATGGCAGCAGGTGGGTGGGCCTTTAATTGGTCGCGTTTGGCATCGAGGTCAGCTTTGCGCTGCTCCTCAAACTCGCGAACTTGTCCGTACACCTTTCTGCGCCATTCTGGCCGTTTTGCTGCCAAACGCTCCCATTCAGAGGGTTCTATATTGCACCTCTTCATGTGCCGTTTTAAGACATCCTTGAACCGGAGGAGTTGTCCGCCATGCTTTCGCTTGCCCTCCTCCAGCTCAGAGAAGAAGATGCGCTTCGCCACCCTTTCCTCCGCCATACGTGATACGTGCCCGCACCACCGAAGCTGTCGACGCATTAAAAAAGCCTCAATGCCACCAACATTGGCTCGTCGCAGGACTTCGGTATTTCGCACTCTGTCTGTGTCTGTTGTTGTGTGTATACAATATTAGGTATGTAAACTAATTTTATAGTGTGAAGGATTATATTGAGGACAAAAAGGCTTGGGCTTGAGCTGCGTCCGATTTCTATGTACTGATTGTTCTCCGATTTTTCCTCTTGTAGTTTGAATATAGAGGTAATTGTTTATGTTATTAATTCGAAGCTTGTATTACACACTATGTAGCCAAGCATATTGTACGTTACGGAATTGTATCGCTGACAGAGGTGTTCGGCACTTGTACAGCTACACAGGAGCTATACTTAGTATTCGGGAACACTGTTGGAGCTGCTGAACCTTGGACAAAACTATCTTAGCATTGTGTAGATTCAATTTCTTAGTATTGTATAATTGCATGGCAAACGTGTGAGCACAATGTACGAATGTGCTGTAAGGCATTTTTTTGTTGGGTTAGTCTTTTTTATTGACTTGATAGTGCTCTGGCTGTTGAGAGTATGTCATGCTCACTCAAATGTCTCGCTGATGGTGGCGTGTGTGTTGGGTCATTGGGTTCCCTTCAATATGGTTGAGCTGAATGATGCTGATCCATTCGTCATGTTCGTGAACGGACGCCGTCGGAGGGGACTGGTCATCTCTTAGCTGCCACGGCGTATTTTAATTTCTGAATTGATTTTTGTGTGTTTTCCATAATGGACGCTCTCGGCGTACAATATATTTCTGCATCGTTCTCACACGGTTGATTTCAACATGAATGATGTAATCAAATATTTGTTACAATAGCTTGAAAATTTAAAAGAGTGTCCATGGAGTTTCTTGCCCGTTCTTCTCCATAGGTACCTACTCTTTGGAATGGGCGACTAGCTTCATCTTATTGACTGACCGACCTTCTGACAATTCAAAAGTGCCTGTAACTGGTTTATTTGAAATAAATGCTTTGATTTTGATTTTGATTTTTAACATTACATAATAAGGAACATTAAATTAAATTGCACCGGCAAGAATAATATGATCAATCGCCGGGGTAACCACATATTGCAATAAACTCATTAAAAATACTTCAATAACAGATTAAATTAAAATTACACTGAAACTAATACAGTGAAAAAAGTATATTATGAAGTCATATATTCTGTCAAAAACCAGATTAAAAACATAAACATTGTCCTAAATTGATCATCGCGACCAAATGTTCTTAACGCTTAAATAATCGTTAATGGACTAGTATGTCATTGAACAGAGGTTGGACAAAGGTTGAGCTCTAAGCGCATTAAAAGGCATGCCTAGCAAAGAAGATGGTATCTTGTTATAACAGGTTATACTAAGCTCAAGAAATGAGTTATGAAGCCGGTGAAAGAAGAAAGATTTGTTTGTGTATATCTCGCAATGAATAATATAAATCATAACCCTATTGATGTCAAATAGATTATCCATTCAACCTTAACTCGTTTTAAATGTGAGCAAACTTTACTTAAAGTTGTACTTGTCAGCTAAACCTCGTCGAGGCAGAAACATTCTTGGAATTGATAGCGCCAAGGTAGAAAGTCATTAATATACAGTAAAAAATCCAATACCTACCCAATTCTCTTAAAAAGTTACAATGACAGAATACACAGGCGTACACAACACTTGATTTAATTAATTCCAACGATCGATCTATGTAATTTCGTTTTTGTTAGCCGAGCCTTTCAACCCATTCAATTAACAACTAAACACGACAAGCCAAACAAAATAACGAGTAACAGAAACAAAACGTAATCCACTTCTTTCAAAAGGGACATTTAAAAACCCAATCGAATTTGACGACCGTAATATAAAAGGATCTACTATTTGAGTCAAGGTGATTAGGGATAACAAGTGGTCAGTCCTTCATTATTAATCAATAGAAAGGACCTATTTAGGGAGAGACTCTTATTACTCACCTTTATCTGAATAAATATTCAAACTAACATGATAAATAGGTGTTAATGAGAATGGAGTGCCTTTTCCTACTCAGCTTAATTTGACGCACGTTAATCGTTATGGCCGAGACCGTCTGCGTAGGCGCGCGGCCATCTACGTAGGCGCGTAGCTATCTGCGTAGGCGCGTAGCTATCTGCGTAGGCGCGTAGCTATCTACGTAGGCAAGTTACTATTTAAGTAGGCGTGTAGGTATCTGCGTACGCTTTTAACTATAGTCGTAAGCGGTAAGTTACTACTGTAAGGTAATATTGTAAGTGTAAAATAAATAGGTGGGCATTTTTTCTGATATAATTATTTATTATTAAAGAACTCTCAATTCGAAGCATGGTTTCAACATACCGAATTTCTAACTAGAAAGTTAATAGTTTTTAAACAAATATGAAATTAGAAATCAGACTGGATTTGATCCCAGTAATGAGACAACAGTATAGGCTGACTATGTTACTTTGATTTTAACTAATTTTTCTTCACGACTACTGAACGAAATAAAAATTTGTATAATATCATGAATATACTGCTGTATCCCAGCCAGTAACGGTAACGGTAAATGTGTATGGTTTTACCTTAACCTCTAGAAAATACGGGCCGTATTTCATTGTGTTTGTTGTGTATTTTCTTGGACATTATTATACCTATATTGGTTTCCATCGCCCACACGACTTCGTCCATCACTTCGCATATAAAATGGGGAGTTATTGCCGATCTCGTCCGCCGATTGTGTGGCGGAGGCAGGCGTTGTATTGTAAGGAGATTGTCGATACAATGTACTAGATAACAATAACATGTTTATTACATTACGGCTTCCTCATGAATACATACTACAGTATAATATATATGTGACGATAACACACTCCTGGTACCTACCGAATTGTCTGACATGTTTTTTTTTACTTTCTTATCTCTTTTCACTGTTTTGTTATATTGAATATGTTTTTTTTTTTAATATCCTGTGTGTTGTGTACGTACTCAATCGAATATTATAACTGGTTGAATTACTGATGACGCAGTTGGAGCAGAAGCTTAGTAATCGATGACTACGCTGCGTGTCGGTTCAATTCCCGCATGGGGCTAATATTTGTATGACCAAGTAGTTGTTTCGGGGCTGACTGTTGGTGTTTGATGGAAGAGTAACTCCCAGTGAGGCCAAGTTTAAAAAAAATCTCTTTATAAAATCAATATGCAGTTTTCTATTTATTAATTGAGTTAAAACAAATTATCCACGACCTCACCTACACAACGGAACAGCCCGTTACTGCTAAATTCTCCACTCTACGTCGAATCATGCGCCTAAAACTTTCCGACAACGCCTTTCTAAACCTCAAATAAAAATATTCACCAGGAAGCACAGTAACATCCTTCCTTCCGCTTCATCGTCACAACAAATACAAAGCACAGCCACCACAAAGCCTCCATCTACTGCTCAATCTTGATACAACGTCCTCTATTTCAAAATCAATTTTAAAAGCAAAATGTATCCACTATTTGAAACAAACAATATCTTCTGAAATTGTTTTTGCCGCGTGCAATATTTCCGAAGGCGATCGGAACACCAATCATGGAGCTATAGAGCAATGGAGCTGTTCTGAACGGATGGCAAACAAGAAAATATAAGACATGGAATATGCATCGGAGAATGAGGTCACGCCTCAAGTGCAATGTTTTAATGAAAAATAATGGGAACACTCGCTTGCTTTTCGCTTTCAAGTTTTATTTGACGGGCGTGCTGTCTGAGATTAGTTTTATGACCAGCATTAAAGTAGTTTTGAATGTCTCAAGAAAATGGAGCTGTTTGTACTCAGGTACTTTAAGTCTTGAACAGAACTAAAGAACTACTTCGCGTTTCTGTGACAGAAGAACATTGTCTTTTTTCTTTACTAATCTTCAGAAGTGTTATTCCACTTCAATACCTCAGTAAAACACATAGTAGATAGTCGCTAAAATATGTCTATATTTTTCTTCCAAATGTTTTGTTAAAAAATAATTAATCTAATTCAATTTTGAAGTTCACTAAACCGATAAGTGTCAATAAAATCAAAATGCATTTCCATTTGAAACGAAGAAGCTAATAATCATTACACGGGTGATTCCCCATACCCCTCCATGGCCTGCTCAACAGCCGAGCAGCACCAACAACAACAACAACAACAAAGGGGGAACTTCCAACATTCTTAATAGTCACTGAAGCCTTTTCTTTTATCGTAATGCCGTTTCAAATGAAGAGGTTCCGCGTTATTCAAATGACAAATTTAAACAAACTAAGAAACAGCAAAATCACCCTTATTTCCTCATCAATAAAGTTGTCCTCCAGAACTGAAGAGCAATTTGGTTGTAAAAGAAAATCAATCGGCTCTGGATGCGAGCTTTTTTAATCAAATGGACTAGAAATGGTTGTAAAGTCGACCATTACGTTAAATGAACCACCTTTGTCATATTTTCTTTTGTAATCGCTTTAGTAATTTGAGCGCGCAATTAAACCATCCGCCATTTTTCCCTCCTCGTTTTTTTTTCTTATTAATTGGTTTCTTATAAAGGAACGGATAATTATTGACGATTTTAATGATCGAAATGGCCCGAGAAATAACCGAGTTCTTTGTTTTAAATGCGATTTAAAATGAAAAGACTTTTGGAGATGACAATCTGAGGTTATTGCGAATCTTTGTAGGTTTAATTGCTTTTATAAATAAAATCGCCAATAACGAAGACCCTTCGGAATAGTAGTTAAATCGAGTGACAGATAAGAAAAAAAAAATATTTTAGAGACTGTTTAATACCTTGAGAACTTCACCGATATCTTTCTAAATTCACAAATGAAAAAAATATTCGCGGCATATCGAATTGGAGAAGCAATAACATCCTAATAAAGCCATTGTCTACGATCAGGTGAATATTACGAAACACGAGTATGTTTGAGAATACAACATGGAGACATACAGAAGGCTAGCTTGTTGTAACGTTTGTAATATTAAAAAAATCCGGCCAAGTGCGAGTCGGACTCGCACACCGAGGGTTCCGCCGTACAAACGTAGCAGTGTCCAAAGCCTGAAGCACTGGCGTAGAGTAGCCAGCCTTTCGGTCTTCTATAGGATGCATTCTGGTGAGTGTGCAAGGGAATCGCATGATTTAATTCCCCTATCTCCGTTCCACCATCGGACGACCCGTCGTACGGCGAGTTTCCACCCTTACATTGTTGACACCACTGCGATCCGGACGAAGCGTTTAGCTTCCTCTTTTATACCGCCTACATCGGGGGACTGGAACAATTTGCCAGCAATGGTGTTTCCGTCACATTACAATTTCAGTGTCTTCAAGGCTCTTAATAAACTAGCGCGCTTTACCATCAACGATCGCATCACTGCTTACCATCAGGCGGAATTGCGGTCAAGCGCTAGTTTGTAACTTATAAAAAAAAGCGGTTTATTGATAAACAAAGTAGAAGTAAACAAAATCAACGAGAAATTGTCGCAAATCTTACTAATTTCGGTACACGTGCGAACAGCATCTAAGCGCTCGTGCGTATGGCTATGGCGTACGGCTGCCGCTCGCTGTGCCGCGATACCCCTTCCCTTGACCAACCACCTGCCTTCGCGCCAGCGGGCGGCTAGTTCTTGCACGTTCGTTACTACTTAGTCCCCCCATTCACAAATTTTAAAAGGTTTCGGGTTTTTCTGTTAGGTTACTTTAAGCTATTGTTTCATACCAAAATTCAATATTCAATGTCAGCGGGAAGTAGTCTTTGTTTTGATTCCGTTGCGAGTAGTGGCGAATTTCAAAATATGCGGTATGATTATAGGTAGGTACCTCAGCATTTTGAATTTTTGCGTTGATTTAGAATTTTTCACATTTTAGAAGTAATTAGATTTAAGAAGTGTTCGATATGAATTTTAACTTTAATATCTCTACGCGTTCATGTGAAAAAGGGTAGGTAGTAAGTTTATAATTATTAAAAAAATATTTTATGTCATGTACGCAAAAATAATATTTTATGTAATCTCAAATTTATCATTTTCGCAATTTTCCCTTTATCTGTCTGTTAGAACGTTGCTTCGTGCTGAACTTCAAGAATCTGAGTTCAGGGGAAGTACCTTGTAGGTTTTGATTCCCTATTCCCTCCCCTTTGTGACGGAAATTCGTCTAAGGTGTCGGTATAAACTGCTGTATCTTTTGATCGTGTTAACTTAGAAGTTTGATTTTTTCACTGCTTAAAGGGACAAACGACCTAGGTATTTGGTATAAATTTCAATTTGATACCTTTATTCGTTCGTGAGAAATAAGGTAAAAAGTTTCATTTTATTAAAATATTTTTATTATAATATATAACTAAAAAAATGTGTTTTTCGCAATTTTTCCTATATTTGCATTATATGACAATGCTTCATGCCAAATTTCAAGATTCTGAGTTTACGGGAAGTATCCTGTAGGTTTTGATTCCTTTGCGAGTGTCGAAAATTTGTTGAAAATATCGACATAATCGGCTGTATCTTTTGATTGGCTTGGCTTAGAAGTTTGATATTTTCACAGCTTATAGGGACAATAGACCTGAGTATTTCATGTTAATTTCAGCTGGATACGTCCACGTGTTCTTGAGATAAAGGGTCTTGACAGACAGACAGACAGACGGACAACAAAGTGATCCTATAAGGGTTCCGTTTTTTCCTTTTGAGGTACGGAACCCTAAAAACAGCTAAAAAACAACTAAAACTATAACATTCCAAACTTTTTGTTTTTATACTATTTATGGCTGATAAACATGTAGCTAGTTAAGAATTACAACAATAAGAAAGAACGAAAAGAAAATAATTATTACATTATCATCATGAGGGCATTACATCAAAATACTCGATCACTTTAAAACGAAAAAAAACAGAAAGTTCGCGTGGAGTTGGGTATGGGACAAAACCCGCCACACTGTTCCCAACCCACTGCAACTCCTGAAAGCCAGAATCAACAGTGGAGACCGCCAGAAAAACGCCGAGCAATGAAGCTCGACGAGTCCCGGAGAAATGTTTCAACTGTCTTGGGTCCCGCAACGAAATTAATCAGAAAAGAATAGCGGAGGAGTAAGAAAAAAGATATTTTTTCCACTTCCCTCCATAATAAGCAGGAGACAGAATAGAACTAGGCCAATCGGCACAAAGGGACATTATTGCAACTGGGAGAAGCCCAGATTGCCAAGCACCACGGAATAACATTTGATCAAGTTAATGGGTCCTAAGTAGGTATTTGCTGTTACAATTGATTCCAATAATAGGTATGGCAAAAGCGCCTGAACGCACGGAAATTAGTTCTAGTTTCAACAAGGTCCGTATAATAAACAACTCCGGATGTTGGGTATGCTTCTATGCGTCTATGCGTCTTATGCCTTCCTGGTTTAATGGGCTATCCAACGCAAAAGAATTTTTAAATCGGACAAGTAGTTCCTGAGATTAGCGCGCTTTAAACAAACAAACTCTTCAGCTTTATATCTTTATATATATAATTCTGCTGTACGTGTGTATGTCATTGAACTCCTCCTAAACGGCTTCACCGATTTTAATGAATTTTTCTGTATGCGTTTGAGTGGCGACCTGGATGGTTTAGATTCACAAATCAGCCCGGCAGATGGCGCTGATCGCTTGAAGAAGCATGTGATCTCAGAAACGGCCCTAACGTCTTCGCTGAAATTTAATATGTGAGGGTTTTCAGGGACGAGAAATTGATCTAGCTCAGTTTTATGTCTGGGGAAGCGCATATTTTCGAGTTTTCTCTTTCGCAATATTTCACGCATAATATGGGCACTAATTTCGAGCGATTTGAAATAGCGGCTGTGGCGTAGGCGATAGTGGTATGGTCTACTCGCGATGGCTGGTGTTCCTCGGTTCAAACCCGGGCAATCACAAGTTAATTGGTTTCTTATAAAGGAACGGATAATTATTGACGATTTTAATGATCGAAATGGCCCGAGAAATAACCGAGTTCTTTGTTTTAAATGCGATTTAAAATGAAAAGACTTTTGGAGATGACAATCTGAGGTTATTGCGAATCTTTGTAGGTTTAATTGCTTTTATAAATAAAATCGCCAATAACGAAGACCCTTCGGAATAGTAGTTAAATCGAGTGACAGATAAGAAAAAAAAAATATTTTAGAGACTGTTTAATACCTTGAGAACTTCACCGATATCTTTCTAAATTCACAAATGAAAAAAATATTCGCGGCATATCGAATTGGAGAAGCAATAACATCCTAATAAAGCCATTGTCTACGATCAGGTGAATATTACGAAACACGAGTATGTTTGAGAATACAACATGGAGACATACAGAAGGCTAGCTTGTTGTAACGTTTGTAATATTAAAAAAATCCGGCCAAGTGCGAGTCGGACTCGCACACCGAGGGTTCCGCCGTACAAACGTAGCAGTGTCCAAAGCCTGAAGCACTGGCGTAGAGTAGCCAGCCTTTCGGTCTTCTATAGGATGCATTCTGGTGAGTGTGCAAGGGAATCGCATGATTTAATTCCCCTATCTCCGTTCCACCATCGGACGACCCGTCGTACGGCGAGTTTCCACCCTTACATTGTTGACACCACTGCGATCCGGACGAAGCGTTTAGCTTCCTCTTTTATACCGCCTACATCGGGGGACTGGAACAATTTGCCAGCAATGGTGTTTCCGTCACATTACAATTTCAGTGTCTTCAAGGCTCTTAATAAACTAGCGCGCTTTACCATCAACGATCGCATCACTGCTTACCATCAGGCGGAATTGCGGTCAAGCGCTAGTTTGTAACTTATAAAAAAAAGCGGTTTATTGATAAACAAAGTAGAAGTAAACAAAATCAACGAGAAATTGTCGCAAATCTTACTAATTTCGGTACACGTGCGAACAGCATCTAAGCGCTCGTGCGTATGGCTATGGCGTACGGCTGCCGCTCGCTGTGCCGCGATACCCCTTCCCTTGACCAACCACCTGCCTTCGCGCCAGCGGGCGGCTAGTTCTTGCACGTTCGTTACTACTTAGTCCCCCCATTCACAAATTTTAAAAGGTTTCGGGTTTTTCTGTTAGGTTACTTTAAGCTATTGTTTCATACCAAAATTCAATATTCAATGTCAGCGGGAAGTAGTCTTTGTTTTGATTCCGTTGCGAGTAGTGGCGAATTTCAAAATATGCGGTATGATTATAGGTAGGTACCTCAGCATTTTGAATTTTTGCGTTGATTTAGAATTTTTCACATTTTAGAAGTAATTAGATTTAAGAAGTGTTCGATATGAATTTTAACTTTAATATCTCTACGCGTTCATGTGAAAAAGGGTAGGTAGTAAGTTTATAATTATTAAAAAAATATTTTATGTCATGTAAGCAAAAATAATATTTTAATATTTTATGTAACTTCAAATTTATCATTTTTGCAATTTTTCCTTTATCTGTCTGTTATAACGTTGCTTCGTGCCGAATTTCAAGATTCTGAGTTCACGGGAAGTACCTTGTACGTTTTGATTCCCTAGCGTGTGACGGAAATTCGTCTAAGGTGTCGGTATAAACTGCTGTATCTTTTGATCGCATTAACTTAGAAGTTTGATTTTTTCACTGCTTAAAGGGACAATAGACCTAGCTATTTGGTATAAATTTCAATTTGATACCTTTATTCGTTCGTGAGAAATAAGGTAGTAAGTTTCATTTTATTAAAATATTTTTATTATAATATATAACTAAAAAAATGTGTTTTTCGCAATTTTTCCTATATTTGCATTATATGACAATGCTTCATGCCAAATTTCAAGATTCTGAGTTTACGGGAAGTATCCTGTAGGTTTTGATAACTTTGCGAGTGTCGAAAATTTGTTGAAAATATCGACATAATCGGCTGTATCTTTTGATTGGCTTGGCTTAGAAGTTTGATATTTTCACAGCTTATAGGGACAATAGACCTGAGTATTTCATGTTAATTTCAGCTGGATACGTCCACGTGTTCTTGAGATAAAGGGTCTTGACAGACAGACAGACAGACGGACAACAAAGTGATCCTTTAAGGGTTCCGTTTTTTCCTTTTGAGGTACGGAACCCTAAAAACAGCTAAAAAACAACTAAAACTATAACATTCCAAACTTTTTGTTTTTATACTATTTATGGCTGATAAACATGTAGCTAGTTAAGAATTACAACAATAAGAAAGAACGAAAAGAAAATAATTATTACATTATCATCATGAGGGCATTACATCAAAATACTCGATCACTTTAAAACGAAAAAAAACAGAAAGTTCGCGTGGAGTTGGGTATGGGACAAAACCCGCCACACTGTTCCCAACCCACTGCAACTCCTGAAAGCCAGAATCAACAGTGGAGACCGCCAGAAAAACGCCGAGCAATGAAGCTCGACGAGTCCCGGAGAAATGTTTCAACTGTCTTGGGTCCCGCAACGAAATTAATCAGAAAAGAATAGCGGAGGAGTAAGAAAAAGATATTTTTTCCACTTCCCTCCATAATAAGCAGGAGACAGAATAGAACTAGGCCAATCGGCACAAAGGGACATTATTGCAACTGGGAGAAGCCCAGATTGCCAAGCACCACGGAATAACATTTGATCAAGATAATGGGTCCTAAGTAGGTATTTGCTGTTACAATTGATTCCAATAATAGGTATGGCAAAAGCGCCTGAACGCACGGAAATTAGTTCTAGTTTCAACAAGGTCCGTATAATAAACAACTCCGGATGTTGGGTATGCTTCTATGCGTCTATGCGTCTTATGCCTTCCTGGTTTAATGGGCTATCCAACGCAAAAGAATTTTTTAAATCAGACAAGTAGTTCCTGAGATTAGCGCCTTTAAACAAACAAACTCTTCAGCTTTATATCTTTATATATATAATTCTGCTGTACGTGTGTATGTCATTGAACTCCTCCTAAACGGCTTCACCGATTTTAATGAATTTTTCTGTATGCGTTTGAGTGGCGACCTGGATGGTTTAGATTCACAAATCAGCCCGGCAGATGGCGCTGATCGCTTGAAGAAGCATGTGATCTCAGAAACGGCCCTAACGCTTTCGCTGAAATTTAATATGTGGGGGCTTTCGGGGACGAGAAATTGATTTAGCTCAGTTTTATGTCTGGGGAAGCGCATATTTTCGAGTTTTCTCTTTCGCAATATTTCACGCATAATATGGGCGCTAATTTCGCGCGGCTTGACATAGCGGCTGTGGCGTAGGCGACAGTGGTATGGTCTACTCGCGATGGCTGGTGTTCCTCGGTTCAAACCCGGGCAATCACAAGTTTTTTTTTTGTTTTAGACAAGTTTATAGTTTTTTTTTTAATTTTTGTAGTTACTTAAAAAGAAAATTGTACATAAGAACTAAAAGGGGAAAAAATAAAAAAAATATTTTCATTTTTTTTATTTAACTAAAATTGTACTTATGAACTAAAAGAGAAAAAAATAAATAGAAATAAATAAATATTTAAGATTTTTTATTTAACTTTAAGAGACTGAAACAAGAGCTCTAGGGGTAGAGAGAGGTATGATATCTTTGTTACAAATGTAGATGACAATGCTTTCCATGGGTATATTCCTAAATCTGCTGTACCTGTGTACGTCACTGAATTCCTCCTAAAGGGCTGGTCCGATTTGAATGAAGTCTATGTATATAAATGAAAGTTGTGTTAGTTACTCTATTTATAACTCAAGAACCGCTTAACCAGTATGGCTCAAAATTGGTAGGGAGGTAGATAAGAACTGGGAGAAGGACATATCACATAGGATACTTTTTATCCCGTTCCCGTTGTTCCCGTGTGACGTGACATGGAATAACAAAACAACTCAGTCAAAATATAAGTTAGCGGTTCATTTGTTAAAAATGGTACAAACATACTGCTGCACTACTCAGCATATTAAAAGAAGATCTTACCGGTTGAATGTTGATGCATTCATTTAAAGCAAGGAATATGAATACTCTCTGCCGGTTTAATTTTTTTAATAAAAACCCCAAAGCAAACTTCAACTTCAAAATTTCTAATATTGTATTGCTGTGCCATTTACCACTTCACTACATACTATAAAACAAAGTTACTTTCTCTTTCCCTATGTCCCTTTGTATGATTAAATCTTTAAAACTATGAAACAGATTTTGATGAGGTTTCTTTTAATAGATAGAGTAATTAAAAAGAAACGTTTATATGTAGGTATAATAACATCCATTAAATTTTGTCCATATCCAATCCATAAAATCCCAGTACAGCGGACAGAGCTCCGGCGGGATCTCATGGCGACATGGAAAGTGTGATTGTCGCAATCCAGCACAGAGCACGCCACAATAGCGGCGGTAAGTCCTCTCTTTGAGGAGTAGCTAGAGAGGCGCCACGGCGTACTCACCTTCCGACTGACGTAGGTCCTCACCGGACACGGCTGTTTCGGGAGGTTCCTGTTCCGTATAAGGCGGGAGGAAACGCCAGGGTGACCACTGTGTGCATCGCCCTGAGGACACGGTGGAGCATATGGTGGAGGTCTGCCCGGCTTGGGTAGAGCACAGCCGTGTCCTCGTGGCGGCGATCGGCGGCGATCTCTCGCGTCCGACCCTGGTCCGGGCCATAGTCCGGAGCAAGAGTGCATGATGGCAAGCTTTCACCTCCTTCTGTGAAGCAGTGATGCTGGCAAAGGAGGAGGCGTAGCGCGTGAGGGAGCGGAAATCCCACTACTCTCACGCCTCAAACCGCCGCAGGAAGCGCCCTGGTCGGGTGGCAACATCGGACTCCCGACCACCGTAGGCGCGGGCTTACGGGCGGCGAGCGATAGGCAGCTCGCCTCCTGGTAAGAACCAGGCCCGAGTTGACGGCGCGTTGTGTTTCACACGCGCCTCAAAGAGATGTCAGCACACCTTGACGGGGTCTACGAGGACTGGTCCACAGGGTTGCGGGTTGGTTAAAAAAGAAACCATGGCACTGGCCGTTGCACAGGCAAGTGAAGGAACACGGGTGGGTTTTAGTCTAGGTAAAAGTCTGACACGCCCTTCCACTCCGCCCAGAGCGGAAGAGGTCATTTGATGATTTCCCATCCAAAACAAAAAAAAAAGAACTGAAGAAGAGCAAGAAATTGCACTTGAAGAGCGCAGCCTTAGTATGGCTCGACTTCGTGCTTCTCACTCACCAGAGCAAAGGGAGGCAGCCCATGAAACGGCTCAGTTGGCAATGCGAAATCGTCGTGCAAACCTCAGAGATCAAGCACTAGATAATAATTTACGAAGCACAAGAAGAAATTCATCAAATACTGATTTGAATCGGGCAGTGTTTCAATACGCATATAATATAGCGCAATGGCGTTCGCATTGGGCCAATGGATGTTGTTTGCGAGTATTGTAGCACATTAAAGATTTCCGGAGAACCGCCAGGATTGTGCTCCCAAATAAAGAATCATTGAATAATAATATTTATTTATTTAAAATTATCCTAATTTAAAAAGTAAGCCTTTAAGGCGGAACGAAGTTCGCCGGGTCAGCTAGTATTAGTATAGATTGAT
This sequence comes from Sesamia nonagrioides, assembly GCA_017933935.1. Lineage (NCBI taxonomy): Eukaryota > Metazoa > Arthropoda > Insecta > Lepidoptera > Noctuidae > Sesamia > Sesamia nonagrioides. The sequence continues at coordinate 832,248 of JADWQK010001030.1, read as the reverse complement.
AGAAAAGCTCATACAAAATCTAACAAAATGTTGTGGCATACAAGTATGTGTGTAAGTGTATTGTATCAATAATAATTGAGAAACTAAAACAAATACCAAATTTGTGTAACGCGTATTACATATATTAAAAATAACTTTAAGGCAAATAAACAGTCGTTACGGCAATTCCACCATGAATAATATTTGCAATTATTGATACTCTCTGTAATTTTATCTAAAGAGGTTTACAGGGTCATCATAGCTAGAGAGCTCTCAATACATCTCTGAGGTCTTTGCCCAGCTATAGGAAACACGAAAGGCTGGTGGTATACTAATAAGATGCTGGTGTAAAAGGTTCAGGTTAAGGTTCTTCATCACAAGAAATGAGAAAAATCGCGCAGCAAATAATACTAAAATTTTCTTTAATCAATAACAAAGACAACAATGCTGTTAACAAAACTTACGACTACGTTAGTAAGGTTAGTAAGGAAAGATTAATTATTATTTTTCGTATCGTTTTTCCTGTCTTTGGTTAGTGCCAAAAACAGGAAAAACGATACAAAAATTAACGGGTGGTCAAAGTCGCGACAACCCATGAGACACGGGCCCACAGTGTCCCACGTACGCACAGTGTAAGCGACTCGCAACAATGATTAAGACACTGTTGTAGCTGCACCACACCCTGCGCACCAGGGAAGTGCAACTCGGGCATCAAATGCTCAGCCCCGAGGCTGGCGAGGTCATCATCATTATTTCAGCCGAAAGACGTCCACTGCTTGACATAGGCCTCCCCCAAGCATCTTCACGATGACCGGTCCTGCACCTTCCGCATCCAGCGATTTCCCGCGACTTTCACTAGGTGGTGGTTTCACTAGGTCGTCGGTCCACCTTGTCGGGGCCCGGAGGCCTACCCACGCTGCGTCTTCCGGTGTGTGGTCGCCACTCGAGAACACGTCCCCACATCGGGCAACGGTCCTACGGGCAATGTGCCCGGCCCACTCCCACTTTAGTGTTGCAATTCATCGGGCTATGTCGGTTACTCTCGTTCTTCTGTAGATCTCCTCATTCCTGATTCGATCACGCAGTGAAACCTAAGCATAGCCCTCTCCATTGGCCTTTGAGTGACCGAGGCCATTTCTCTTTTATCCGTTAAATCTTCTGTGAGCATCTGCTTCGTGTCACATAGATGTGCTATAAGTGGGGCAAAGGGAACGTGTTTATCATAATATACGAACTCGACTGGTATTCCTGTTGATGTTCCACGCTCGCGACAGAGGAAATAAAACGTTACGGTAATTGTAGGGGCTTACTTATTTACCTGTTTTGGGGACGGTGGGTGATCTTCCCATTCTCAATTGTTAAATGTCCATGGCTGGCGTGAAATAAAGTCGGACCAGCCGTTGGAGACAAATTAATGATGTTTATGCTAGGGTCACCGTCCTCCAAAATTATTACAGAGCATTGCTTTATAATTCCTGTTATACAAAAGGCAAAATAAATGTATGAAGAATGAGGATTGTGGGGCAAGTGAAACGTTTTCTATGCAAATACTGGTATTTTACCTTATTGCCGGAAATCTCCTTAATTTACTCTCTTTCTCTGAGTGTCGTGCCTGCTCTCTCTCATGCGTCACTCATAGATTTAGCTTAAAGTACTCATCCTACATATAAATCTGCCTAAGATTAGTATTGTTCTTAAAGTCACTTATCCTAGGTACCTCTCGTATATTCTCGTACCAATAAAGTATGGCTTACCATACGCCTGTTTTGACTACCAGCAGATTAGGGTGCGGACACGTTGAAATGAAACTATTATACTTCGTCAATTAAATCAGTACGCAGCTCCTATCGAAATGTAACGAATTAATGAAAAAAATATAGACAAAATCCCTAGAACCACAGACAGTTTCCTTGAAATGCGTAATTACCCCCAGCCGCAACTTACGCTGACTCCGAACCAGTAAGTCTTGACTTAAATCAAGATTAGAGCGGCCTTAAACCAAAAGTATCGAGTTGTCCCAAATGAGGCGTAATAGAGAATTAACTGATATAAATCGCCCCTAATCTAGATCTGATGCGAAGTAGTTGTAGACTTTTGGGGTCGTCAGATTGTTTGTACTGCTATGTTTGTGTTATTGCCGTTTAATACAACAGTAATAATCGTATAATATGTATTTTATTCTGAACAATAGTTAAGATTGACGACACCAAACTGGACACTTTCTTGGACTTTACATAATCAACTTATATTATGTTAACCACTCCTGGGATACAGGCCTCCTCTCGATAAGAGGAAATGGGCCGTAATCTACCACGTGGACCCAGTGCAGGTTAGACTTTATTTGGTGTTGATTCGGCATTTGATAACTGCTCAATTCATATTAACACAAGACCGACAAAACATTCAGAATATTCTATCCTATGAAATCCCAGCCTTACCCGCCTGCATCTGATAGACGATATTCCGTGGAACATTTTACCGCGCAACACGGCGGAATGACGCGCGTGTCGCCGACACGCCGCGCCGCCTCACCGCCGCGTCGCCGACACACCGCACCGCCGCCGCGCCGCGTCGGACCGCATTTCATACCGGTATTTATGTCGCGGCAATGAGTCTGCGGCCTGCGATCTGACGGCTGTGTGTGCACGCCTTATATTTGAAGTTGTGGAGATATGGCATGGAGTGAAATCATAGCGAGGTAGGTCTGGTGTTATATCTATGTGGGAAAAAATCATCCAAATAAATAAAACTTCTATCTTAAAGAACGTTTCAAGTTCCTTCATGACACACATAATAGATATCTGAGGTCATCGGAAAACCTGGAATTAGAGATGCCGATGCATTCCACTAGTTTCTATGATAAATCCTTTACTGTACAAGCAGTTCGGCTTTGGAATGCCTTGCCCGTGTCCGTAAGACGTGCTCAAACACTGTTTACTTTTAAAACTATGATAAAAAAGCACTTCCTCTCTCTTTAAACATATTATTATATTTTATATGCTCTTGTATAATATTTATTAATAAGATGTATAAAATTATTTAAACTAGTATACACTTAACGTATATATTTATTGTATAATCTATGTAAATAGTACACTGTAGACTACCTACATTATTTCTTTATCCTTCCCCTTAGAATTCCATCCAAAGGTTGTCTGTAAAAGATCGCTCTTAGCGATAAGACCGCCCATTGTGTCACCCTTTGTAAAATATTTTTATTTATGTTCTGTAATCTATATGGTGTACATAATAAAGAGTATTCTATTCTATTCTACACAAAAAACAAATAAACTACGTCTACTGGCGGTATCCGAATATGATTCAGAAAACGGCAACAAACACAAATAAATCTAGTTCTGGATGATACAAAATATATCGTAAAATTGAAAACTCAATTGTTATAGTAGTTATGTATGTATATTGTATACCTCCACTAACAGTTTTAACTACTTAGGTTACTCTCTAAAAGTATTCCAAATTTATGATTTTCTACATTAAAAAAACTTCAAATTGTCCCATTTTGTAGTTATTTCTAGTTTTTTATTCCTGCTTTATCTTGCTATTCTGACAGGGAGCAGCTGACTTCCCCTATAGTTAATACAACTGAGAGGAAATATGTTTTCCTTTCGATAACCGAATGCTTTCGTATGCCTGCATATGCGAGCATATCAAGATGTTTATGACTTCAGCCATATTGCTGTGGTGCCGACACGCCTCGGAGAAAATACCTGCTAGATATACTCCTTGTACAAAATACAGGCATATAAATAAATATTTGTTTTGGTTATAACATAATATTATACTTAACATACTTTACTGTATTTAATATATTAACTATTATTATCTACTTTCTAAATATCAATTGATAATTAAAGCCATTACAATTATTGGAATTACTAATAATCCACGGATAATTGGGAATAAACAACAGTGTCTGACATTTACAGTCTCTAAAAAGTGGGTGCGTTAGCCAAACAACTCACACATATTTACTTTATTTAAAGCTAATATGTGTCGGTCTCTCATTAATATTTGTCACTAAACTAAATCTGTAAAAAGTACTCCATCTGTACCTAATTAAATAAAAATTACAAAACCAACAGAGCCTTCAAAAAGTCGAGACCATTCACGTAAAAACAAATACCCCAGTTTTGTATTCCGCTCAGTCCTCAGAAATTATGATAGTTTATCGAGAACGTATCTATTGAACAAAGGAAACATTACTCGGAACAAGTATCGCTTATCTTTACCATTTACCAACAGTTTCGGATACGACTCGGATATTAATTCCCTATCTTGTATTGCTAGGGTTATGACTTGACAAATACGGATTTTTTTGCGCGTGTGTTATTTGTGGCGGATATTGTAATGTAATATTCGGATATTATTTTTTATTGTTTCATTCTTGAATACCTAATTGCAGTTTTTTATGTGAAATAGGTCCTCTTGAAATTAGAAAAGTGATTGTGAATAAGACAAAAATATTTTTCCATTTGTCACCGAACCGTGACAGCTTAATTAACAACAATTAGTAGCAAACCTGTAAATTACGACGAACAAAATAATATTAGCCTTGATTGCGATAAGTTTTATGTCTGTTCTTGGATTAATTACAGAGGGTAAAAAATAATAAAAAGTAAAAAAACTAAAACCCAACTACGACAAAAAACGACGCTGAAAAAGTACAAAACAAGATTTTCAGAATACTGAACTGAACAAAGTTGCTAATGTAGTTGCAAGTAAATGGACACAGTAGTAATGTCATACAATACTATTCTGAAGGATGCAATATTCACTATGTAGAGATAAATTTTCATGTTTGGAAAGGCGTAGTCACACGTTACATACCTACCGTAGCATTGACAACGTGTGACTACGCCTTTCCAAACATGAAAATTTATCTCTACATAGTGAATATTGCATACTTCAGAATAGTATTGTATGACATTACTACTGTGTCCATTTACTTGCAACTACATTAGCAACTTTGTTCAGTTCAGTATTCTGAAAATCTTGTTTTATACTTTTTCAGCGTCGTTTTTTGTCGTAGTTGGGTTTTAGTTTTTTAACTTTTTTTTATTTGTACTATTTTGGTGTTAAAGTGTATTTGTGGCGCATATTATTAACAAAAGTTAAACTGATGAACTAAAAACTAGGTACTTGACATATTACATCTACACGCACATATAACAACATAAGCCCGAAGGCATATAGTGCAGAGGCCTTTTTATGGGAGTTTTAGCCAGTTATCAAACTGTTACAGGAGCTAAATTTAGTATTCGGGAACACTGTTGGAGCTGTTGAACCTTGGACAATACTATCTTAGCATAGTGTAGATTCAGTTTCTTAGTATTGTATAATTGCATGGCAAACGTGTGAGCACAATGTACGAATGTGCTGTAAGGCATTTATTGGTTGGGTTAGTCATTTTTATTAACTTGATTGTGCTCTGGCTGTTGAGAGTATGTCATGCTCACTCAAATGTCTCGCTGGTGGTGGCGTGTGTGTTGGGTTATTGGGTTCCCTTCAATATGGTTGAGCTGAATGATGCTGATCCATACGTCATGTTCGTGAACGGACGCCGTCAGTGGGGACTGGTCATCTCTTAGCTGCCATGGCGTATTATAATTTCTGAATTGATTTTTGTGTGTTTTCTATGTACGCTCTCAGCGTATAATATATTTCTGCATCGTTCTCACACGGTTGACTTCAACATGAATGATGTAATCAAATATTTGTAACAATAGCTTCAAAATTTAAAAGAGTGTCCATGGAGTTTCTTGCCCGTTCTTCTCCATAGGTACCTACTCTTTGGAATGGGCGACTAGCTTCATCTTATTGACTGACTGACCTTCTGACAATTCAAAAGTGCCTGTAACTGGTTTATTTGAAATAAATGATTTGATTTGGTTTGATTTGTTTCCGCCTTCACCGCGTGGAGTTACTCCCAGCTTATGTCGTTTTCATTAGTGCATTACATATTCTATTAATGTTCACACTGCTCTACATTGCATAAAGCGATTCACAGTTCCCGTGATCCGCGCTTTACTCTTATCGCTCATATTTAACATCATTAAAGCATTCTTGTAATTATGTATAAGCATAAAGCACTCGTGATGCTCTTTCACGTGATACCAAACACGGTATATTTATTTTAATTTTATATTAACATAGAACTTTTTGTCCGCTAGAGGACGCAATACTAAATTTGGTGACAAGCTCTATAGCTCATAACTAACAGAATATCAAGGCCCTTCTAATGGTACTGCAGTGGTCTTATTCTGATAAGTAGTAAAGAAGCTATGAACGAAAAGATGTGAATTATATGCAACCAGCCCATGAATACAGGTAAAGTCACACGCAAATGCTAGCAATATATATATATTCAAAATGTACAAGTAAAGCGCTTTCAAATGATACCAAACATGGCATATTTATCTTAACTTTATTTTTTTACTCCGTATGTTTTGTCCGGTAGAGGGCGCCACAGTAGATTTTGTGAAACCCCATATAGCCTATAACCAGCGGACAATTAAGACGCTTCTAATGATATATCATTTGTCGAATTCTGATAAGTAGTTTAGAAGTTACGAGGGAACAGATGAACATACATACATACATACATACATACATACATACATACATACATACATAGCCTGTCAAAATCATAACCCTCCTTTTGCTTTGCCGTAGTCGGGTAAAAATAAATATTAAGTCCCTAAATAATTTTGTTTCTATATAATGAAGTTGTATTTTATAATCCTCTACTAATATTTTTTAGTGAATATACGTATATTAAAACTGAAGAATCAATACAATACAATTGTAAGGTATTCTATGAAACAAACTATACCTCTACTTTAGCGACATTGAAATACAAACTTGAACTGAGAACGCAGCTTTTATTTCCCAGACCTCCACAACTCTTTCAAATATCCCACATATCCGAATATCCAAACTTGTTCCCATCTCTACACGCTTGGAAGAGAAACAAAGTTGGTAACAGTTGTCGATATTGGAACCGTTACGTCTCCTGTAACTGAGCCGTTACTTTTAACGCCACTCTATAACTGTGACCTGGTCCGCATACTTACTGCCTCTAACTGCTGCGAGTTTATGTTATCTTTAACTGTTGATTGTTCTTGGTAATTAAAGAGGATGACTGTGATAATGCTGTATCTTATTTGTATAAATGGCGTGTGTTTTTACCATAACCTTCAAAATAAGAGAATTTCATCTTGTTATTTCAAATCATGTAGTTACCTATTTACTTATTTAGGAATTGATAACTCAATATAGCAGTCAAAGTTACAACTTTCTTCGTTGCGTGATTGGCACAAAGTGAAAGTACAAAATCATTTAAGCTTTAAATACCATAAAACAGGGTGAATGGGGATACAGGGGTGGCTCGAGACGAGACTTTTAAAGGGATTTGTACTTTATAATAATATAGTTTGAAGCTAACAAGGACACTTAATCTTTAATTAGAAAACAATAAACACATTAGAGTATTTTCTGGCAACAAACTATATTATTTCAACGTTAAAATTCATTTTAAACTTGCTTCTCGATACACTCCTGCATCCCTTTTCATCCCCTTTCACCGGTATTCTAAAGAAAGTGATTAATATATGCTAATAAACTCAGAAAATCCATTCCTCTTCTAAGCTCCACTCTAAGCCAGGTGTAGGTACGCTACCGAAGTCAATCTCAACCTTTATCCCGCATCCCGCAGCCCGCAGCCCTCGGTTCATCCCGTGGGCGACTTCCTCGTAAACAATTAACTTGAAACACACTCGCGAATGTTTTAATTAATTGAGTTGTAAGAGACACTTTCTGTACAAAGTGTATGCTTTAAACCGCGTCTGAAACGAAACGAGGATTTAAAAATAAATTGCTACCATCTAAGTAAAAGGCTAAATAGCTGCAATGGTGTGTCAGGTGCATGTTTAATATGCGGACAACCGTTACTAACTACTAAGTATCCTTTAGCCGTGGATCTAAACATAGTTCGTCATATTTTTTAAGGGAGCTTTTCACTCATATTTCAAAACTTCTGCTGCCACTTTGTTCGCGTGACATTTCTTCTCCCTCCGACCATCCCATCGCATCGCATAGCTATAGATAGATCTGAATTACAAACTTCATGACTTCTTTATATCTATCTGTTTGGTTCAGAATGATTTTGTTAATGTGATGACAAAAAACGTAGCAAATATAAACATTGCGTTTACAACACTGAAGTCTGCCTACCTCTTAACCAAAACAAGTGTTATATAAATTCTATAACAAGTGGTATAATTTTTACAACTACATGCACTCCAGTAATGTCGTCCATGCTGAGTTTGCGGGGCTCTGTTTATTATGTTATTATTTACTAACACTAGTTCTTATATTTTATTTTGTACCTAACAAAAATATGGATCTTGGTCCGAATAAAAGTTTCTGTTATTGTTATAAATAAACACGACCAACAAAAACATTACATCCACCTTTAAACCAATATGAACTGTCGTAACATTTTATTGGGATATCAGTTCTACGGAATATTATCAAATTGAATAGTAAGAATACAAAGTGGCGCCACACGTTTGTTCGTAGCTTGTGGTGTCAACTACCCACGGGGGAGCAATAACTGAGACAGTACTAGCTAATATATAAGCAATAGGGATGCCGGGTTGAGTACTGACATATATTTAGGCCAAACATCCGCAGGAAAAACAAGGTCACCTACAAAGCTCGAAGAACAGTGGGTGACTGAAAAACCGTACGTAAAATAATTACTAAGCAGGTGTTCAAAACCGTAATTATTCCTTGCTCTTCTTAAAATATATGTTCAATTTTGTTAAGATATCAATTGCTCTAGTAATATCTAATTGTAATAGGTCACGCCGCCTGTGATACAGGTTTATTCTCGTACGGACAATCATAGTATTTTATCAATATCCATATTAATATCAATATCAATATTTCTAGGATTTATGCTGTATTTTTCCAAATTTCATTTTTGAATATTTTTTTTTTTACCCGCCGAAAGCATCCGGCGTAGTGAGCCCATACCTGTAGGGGCAGATTTGCAGGTCGCCGGTCAACCGGATTGATCACTTGATGTAGCCACAGTAATTTGCAGTATGTAACAAGCATGGAATCAGCGTTGTGATGGCGTTTAGGGAGACATATGTCCAGATAAAACCTCTCCATCATCATATAGCTCTAGCTAGCTCTTTCAGCGTAAATGATAATGATGAATTATAAGCAAGCAAGTGTTAGACCTAGTAGAAAGAAAAACGATTGTTGTTCACGTGTAACATTGCTAATTAATGGAAGCCATATGTTTAGTGACTCAACAAAGATCCTTTCTATGAAATTGAAAGCCAGACTCTGGGCTTGTGTTTAAAGAGACTTTCCGCTGAGCCGAGGTCCATTTAGCTTTATAATCATTGTTTTATTTAGTTTCTGTTTCACTCTCGCATTTCTAAGGTTTATTTATCTGGTGGTCTGCAGTGCGGTTCTGTAACCGTGAAAACTTTGGTGTCGTGGAGTGACCTGTCATTCCAGCTAAAGCTAAGCGATTGACATTGTAGCGGTCTCATACGCATCGCATCAAACGACCAGTCACGACGGCGCGCGGCCGTGCACTGAGCTGAGGCGCGCGCGCCCCACGGACAATGAAGATGGCGTACGACTCCACTGGCGGCCAGCGGCCGCGGTGACGTAATCATTGGCAAGGGACAACATACCGGCACAGCGGCTGGCTAAGCCTCCAGCCAGGGCTACTAAAAGCTAAGCGACTACACGCTAAGGGCACCCCCTGTGGGGTACGAACCTCGGCTTAGGGTGTCGCTAGAAGAACAGCAAGGGACGGCTGGATCGAATTCTTATTTTTATTTCGGTTTGATGACCGCGGCGTTTCCTAGTACTAGCTCTGAGAAGAAACGTCCGAAACAAACTCAGAGGTCATAGTCGGGAATTTATATTTACGGCGCGGGCTGGCCTTCATCGGGCAAGGGACTTGGGGGGCGATTACTACGTTGAACGCGTCGCGTTGGACCTCGGCGGCGAGGTCGGTAGGTCGGTCTTTTGTATTTTGTACTAGTGGCCCTATTGGCCTCTTGGAGGAGGGTAATGGGGTCATCAGGGTCGGTGAGAACGTGCCTAGGTCGGCGAAGCTTACTAATTTTGGAGGGGGTGTATTTTACTGCCGCGACAACCAGAGGGTTGTGATGTTCAGCGGCTGTGTCAAAGAAACGCTTGGAGAGGCGTTTCATGAATTGCTGGATAGTGGGGATTTTGAGATCTAGATGGAGGATCTCATTTCGGACGAACCAAGGGGCGTTTGTTGCTCTACGAAGAAAGCGGTTTTGGAGTGTCTGCATCCTATGGATATGACTGGGCTTGGTGTGTGCGAAGACTACACAGGCGTATGTCATGATGGGGCGTATGCAGGCTGTGTACAGGCGCATTTTGCACTTGAGGGACAGCTTGCTGCGCGGGTTGAGAAGGGAGTGGAGGTGATAGAGTGCGTAGGCGGTGCGCGAGCGTACCGTCCTTATATGCTCTCCGAAGGTGAGGTGTTCGTCTAAGATAACACCTAGGTACTTGGCTCGCTTTTCCCAAGGGAACGGCTTGTCAGACATGAAGATGGGTCGGGGAAGGGTGAAGCGGAAGAAGAAGGAAGAAGCGGTCTCGAGTAGAGTACCGCTTGGCTCTTTTCGGGATTAACTTCTATTCTCCATTTTTTAAACCAGTCAGCAAGAGCATTGACAGCGGTTTGGAGGTGTAGTTTTATTTGATTGGGGCTGGTTCCTGAGCAGTAAATGGCTGTATCGTCTGCGAAGAGAGCGAGGTGGCCCTTTTTACTTTTGGGGATGTCGCTGGTGAATAGCGTGAAGATCAGAGGGGCCAGTACGGAACCCTGGGGGACTCCGGCCCGGATGAGGTGGGAGGGGCAGAGAGCTCCTTCGGTCTTGTAGCGGAAAGTGCGGTTTGACAGGAAGTCTCGCAGGATGAGCACGAGACGGTCAGGCACGCCGAGTTGGTACAGCTTGTATATTAAGCCGTTGTGCCAGACTTTGTCAAAGGCTTTCGCTATATCGAAGTAGATAACACCTGTCTTCATACCACGTAGAAATCCTGCGTGAATATGCTCGGTGATACGGAGGACTTGTTGGACACTGGAGTGCCGAGAACGGAACCCGAATTGTTCGTCGGGAATGAGGCCCTTGTTCTCGGCAAAGGCTCTGAGACGCTTATAAATAAGCCTTTCATATACCTTGCCGAGAACTTTTAGCAAGCTAATAGGACGATAGCTCGAAGGCTCAGATTTTGGCTTGCCGGGCTTAGGAATGCCTATAACGGTCGCTTCCTTCCACGTTTGTGGGAAGATATTGTTGCCCATGGCTCCATTGAAAATGGTGGCCAGTAGGATGATCAGGTGGGCAGGGAGAAGTGGGATCACTTCGTTGGTGATGCCGTCAGAACCGGGAGCTTTTTTGTGTTTGAGACCTCTGATAATATCCTGTACTTCGTCTGGAGTGACGGGAGGCAGAGGATCTTCAGGGTTTTCGACGGGTGGGAGGGAAGCTCTGCGTTCGACCTCCGCGTCAACCTTCAGGAAGTGAGCTGGGTCTACTGGTTGAGCGCTGGGGGAGCACTGGGCTTCTAGGCTGATGGCTAGACATTCAGCCTTGTCATCATCGTCAAAGGCGATGGTTTTATCCGGTCGGATTAAGGGGGGAATGGTGACTTCTTCTCTGGATTTGAGTTTCCTTTGAAGGTTCCAGAAGGCTTGGTGGTTTGGCTCTAGTTCGCTCAGCAACTTGTCCCAGCTGGCTTCACTCCTCCACTCCTTTATGCGTTTCTTTATAGTTCGCTGCAAATAGCGCATATGGGCTTGGTTGCGTCGTAGGGGAAGTTACTGTAGGCCCAGACGGCTGCATTCTTCTCGGTCAGCAGTTCACGTACGTCGTCAGGGAGCTTCCCGCGGCGGTAATCCGTCGCTGAGATCCCTTGAACAGTCGTTCATGACTGACTGTACGTGTTCTGTGAACGAGTCGATTGCGGCCGTCGTGCTCGCGATTGAGTCCAAAACAGCGGGAATGGAGTCTAAGTGGGGGGATCTGGTGGATTTCAGACATTCGCCTACTTTCCTCCAGTCCGTTACCACTTTGGTCCTGGGACGTTGATCAGGGTCATAAAGGCCAACGCGGGGAGCCAGTCGGATGATGACTGGTCGGTGGTCGGAGTTAAGCTCCTGGGACACTTCTATAGAGTCTAACCGTAGGTTGACATTCTTCAGAAGTGCCACGTCGAGGACGTCGGGGGTTTGTCCGGGGACAGGGGGAAAGTGAGTTGGGGTCAGAGGGCCCACAACATCGAAGTTGAACATTGAGGAGAGGTCAAATAGGTGTCTGCCTCTGGTGTTGGTCCTGGTGCTGTTCCAGGCAGTGTGCTTGGCATTGAGGTCGCCCGCTATGATTACGGAGTCACTCATACCAAGGAGAAGGGAGATGTCATCTGACAGAAGCGCATAGTTTTTAGCAGAACTAGTGGGGGGGAGGTAGACCGACACTATGGTGATCGGCTGGTGACCTGACATGCCAATTCGGCAGGTTGACACTTCGAGTCCTGAGAGGGGGGGTGGGTCCATAGGGATGCAGTATAGGGACTTATTGTAGTATATTAGGGTGGGTCGTATTGTTGGGTTTAACATTACATCACCTCGCTCAACTGCCATCTACTACAATCTTCCTTCCTATTCACTCAGTTTTTTTGAGTAATTAAGCTCTCAATAAACTAGCGCACTTTACCATCAACGATTGCATCTCTGCTTACCATCAGGCGGGAGCGGGGCGGTCAATCACTAGTTTAAAATTAATAAAAAAAAACCATGAGGTGATAATTCGGCTAGTGAGGCGAATTGGTAACCGACAAGCCGCATGATGAACCTGAAGCGTAAGGATTGGCCAGAAATGGCCTTGCTGCCAGTGGACCCATTCGGACTGTGAATAATAAAACTTCTACATCGATTGTTGTACCTAACCTTCTTCAATATCTTACTCAGTGGTCTCATCCAGTAATACCGGGCCCGCTAAGTAATTTATCCGGGATTCGACTTAACCGCTTTACATCCCGGGATTTAAAATAAGGACGCCATTAATATGCGTCGCGGGGAAAGCAAATAGCAACAAGCATGGCGGTGGCAGAACAGGCAGGAACGCAGACGGGAGAGTAGGCAGATACATCTGATGAAGTTCACAGGACAGCCCAAGGATATCAATGTTATTTTGAAGGATAAGGTCGTTTGTTTGTGTTTGCTTCCCTTCAACGTTAGCTTGTCGTTTCCTTTCAAGTATTTTTGCGACGAGTTGCCACGCGCTAATGTTTCTTTACGGGATTTGTGTGCTTGCTACTTACTACCAAAAATAGACTTTTTTTTAAGACACCGAAGCTGGCCGGCTCCGTCTGCCATTAGATATTACAAGACCTTTCTTATATGAGGAAATATTAGGTGGACAACCACGTAATATTTCTATTACCTTCTCTTCTAACTATTTTATCAACACATTATGATTTACGTGTATAAGGGCTTGTAAAAACCTACTTACAAAATATAATCATTTGTGCTGTCAAATCATTAAAACCTCATTTTATTTTTTCCAATTAACCCCTATCGATAATACTGCGCCTCACACGCTCATTATAACGCCAGTTGTTAGTCGCATGGGGGGCGTGTAGGCAAGCTCGCTTGTTAGCTCTGCGCTCCGTAGTCTTTAGCCTGAAGACGTCGCCAGTAATTGTTTTATTGCAGGCACTAAAAGGGCCCGAGTTCAGTCGGTATGGTAATCGCACGATTCGCAAACAGGAGACGCGCGATCGTCGCGGCTTATCGCGACCGCTACACTCTACAGTTATAACTGTTTTAGATAACGTTTTGACTAATCGTATCTGACGTGGATTTTGTTCTAAAATGGAATGTTGTTTTGGAGACTTTCGGAAGTATATCTAACTTCTATCATCCCAGAATACTAGATATATTCACATTCATCAATACTAGTGTATCTAGGAAAATACGTCTTTCTTCAATTTTATTTATTTACATCTATGTGCTGTTAAGAGCAGCTTTCCTACAATTAAAATTACTCTCTTCGGTTCATACCGTAATGGTAGCGTAACAGAGTCAAATAGACAGCCAGATATTACGAATCGTGCGTAAATATCTGTCCAAGTTGAGTATTTTATGTTACCACCCACCAGACAAAGTCTTGCCGCCAAGCGATTCGTCGTGTTCCGGCATGATGTCTGGTGAAGCCGGATGGAGGGCGGGACTGAGCAGTTGTGTTGCGATATGTGTCTGGTACGATGCACCAAATGCAGTTGTTGGGAGTTTGGTCGTGGAGGGTCTCCGGATCAATCTCCCTCTGGCGCAACATCGTTGGTCGTGTTGTTGAGTTTAACATTGCATCACCTCGCTCAACTGCCGTCTTCCTATCTATTTTTTTTTTTTTTTTTGTGAATGGAAATGAGCGTGCTTTACTATCAACGATTGCATCACTGCTTACCATCAGGTTAGATTGCGATCAAGCACTAGTTTATAAATATTATTAAAAATATATATCCGTGTTATTCTTCAAAACTAAGGAAGGATTGTGTGTATATAGAAAATTCGAATAAAACTTACATTTTATAAGTAGGATATCCCAAAATGGTGGAAAGCACGAGAGATCGGTAGGACTGAAATGAAGCATATCAAAAACTCAATTCTCATAAGTACAAACGTGTAGCTACATCGCCTATAACATGTTACTGCTATAAGATCGCCAGAAGGGTGGCGAGGAACACGACATCTTGAAAGCATTTATAAGTACCAATTGCTAATGTGCGAGCTAATAAATTCAGGTTTTCGCACATAATCCGCGGCAGTACACTCCGCAGACGACGAGCCTTCTTTGTTATATTCCATAACGCCGTTTTATACAGGAAGACGTAAATATGAACACTGTACATTCTAGCCAGCAGCCACGAGAAACTTTGTATTGTCATCTACTATGAATACAACTACAGACCCTCTGCTTCAGTAGTATTAGTAAGTAGGCTTAGTTTATAAATTCCTAAATCAGAACTTCACAAGTCAAGTTGAGGTGAAATCAAAGCAATATTGATCGTATCCTCCAAGAATTTCGAAAATGATCGCTTTGCTGTTAACTACTTTTTATGCAGTGATGAATCAGTGGTTATGGTCCTTATTTACTATTTTTTGTGGGTCGTGATTTCAAACCCAGGTAGGCTTTATATTTGGGACAAAACCCGCCACACTTTTTCCACCCACTGCAACTCCTGAAAGCCATAATCAGCCAGAAAAACGCCGAGCAATGAAGCTCGACGAGTCCTGGAGAAACAATTCAACTGTCATGGGTCCCGCAATGAAATTAATCAGAAAAGAATAGCAGAGGAGTAAGAAAAAAGATATCTTTTTCACTTCCCTCCATAACAAGCAGGAGACAGAACAGAACTAGGCCAATCGGCACAAAGGGACATTATTGCAACTGGGAGAAGCCCAGATTGCCAAGCACCATGGAATAAAATTTGATTAAGTTAATGGGTCCTAAGTAGGTATGTGCTGTTACAATTGATTCCAATAATAGGTATGGCAAAAGCGCTTGAACGCACGGAAATTAGTTCTAGTTTCTACAAGGTCCGTATAATAAACGACTCCGGATGTAGCTTGTACCCAGGTAGGCTCTTAACTATCCTACTAACACTATAAACGTAAAAGTTTGTATCAATAAATGAATAGATGTTCATTGCTTTTTTTTTACACATAACGTGCTGAACGTATTTGTATGAAATTTGGCATACTGATAGTTTATAACCAAGATCATTAGACATTAGACTTTTATCCTGATATTCCTATGGGACCGAAACTAATTACAAATGTAAATAAATTCTCGGTAAAGGAAAACATGTGAGGAGAACTAAAATTTGTAGATATGTGACTTGTAACTACTCGCACTGGGCCCACAAGGTAGATTGCGGTCCACTCCCTCTCATAGAGAAGAGGCTTATATCATAGCAGTTAAAACGTAATAAAGCATACAATATGCACACACATTATACACAACAATCTTTGAAAAAAATCTTAAATAAACATTTTGTTCTACTCTGAGCAACTTTGAATGTCAAAATTAGTCGAGTCCTAATAATTAAGTAATATCTGGAGATAATTATAGGGGCAATTCAGTATCAGTCTATCTAAAATAAGTATAATTTCCCTACATTTTGATGAGTTTTTAACATTTGTTCAAACTCAAAGCATTTAATTCAAACAAACCAACTTCATGCGTTTTCAACGGGGCGGTCAGTCGGTAAGATGCTAGCTGCCCATTCCTAACCTCTGGAGAAGAACGGATAAGATACCACCACGGATACTCAGCTATCATGAAATTGATATCAAATGAATGAATCACATTCATGTTAAGATTAGCCATCTAAATAAGATACAGATAGACGTGCACCTTAAAAGCGGCCCTGACAGAAAACATAAAAACAAAACAGATATTAAAATAAGGCGTGAGATGATCAGTACCTACCCACTGACGGCACTTACTATTTGTCGCAAAGATGAGATGGGAACTAAAATTTGGTCGTGAAATGGCTTTCTGTACCAAATTAACCAAGAATTCAAACCTCCAGTCCAGAGTAAAACGCGGCGAGATTCTACAAAAACTAATTCATTCATATCAATGTGGTGTAATTCATTTTGTGAATAAAACATAAGCAATAACTGTGAGTGTTTGGGGCTTATGGAAACTAATGATGGCGGCGAGTCTTGAGGCGCGGGCGGCTCAGTCTTAAACCCATTAGGGAAAGTAAAATATCACTGCAAGCCCGGATGGACGCTGGCTTGCTTCTACAGGGACAGATTGAGGACGGGTGCAAATAACTTAGGTGCATAGGGCTCATCGGCAGTCGAAGTCACTAATGTTACCGAAAGTGAAAGTTTAAAAACAGTGTATGTTATATAAAACACAGGTCTGATAGTGTGTGGAGTAGGTACTGCAGCCACATATGGGCTGCGAAATGCCATCTAGCAGCTTTAGACTCGGTGGAGAGGCGTGCGAAGAGAATAAGTAGTTATCCAGATTTGGTTAAAACCAATCTCCAAAGCCTTGAACGCAAATGTAGGGTAGCCTGCCTTTGAGTGTTCACTACGACCCATTTTGGAGAATGTGCCCGGGTATTACATGACTTAATTCCGCCATCATCGGACGACCGGTCGTACGGCGAGTATCCACCCTTACCTTGTTAACACCACAACGATCCGCATGAAGCGTTTCGCCTCTTCTTTTATACCGCGTACAAGGAAGGACTGAATCAATTTGCCCGCGGCGGTCTTCCCGTCTGACTAAAATTTAAGTGTCTGCAAGGGTAGAGTGAATGGCTCTTAATAAACTAGCACGCTTTACAATCAACGATTGCATCACTGCTTACCATCAGGCGGGATCGCTGTCAAGCACTGGTTTATAACATTAAAAAAAACAGTGTTTATAAAACTGTTTCAAATGTCAAAAGGTTTAATTCTAACCATATTAAAACATACATTTAATCCATACTAATATTATAATAATGCGAAAGTATCTCTGTCTGTCTGTCTGTCCGGCTTTCACGCCAAAACCGATTAGATAGTCTAGAGCCTGAGAAAGGACATAGGCTATAAAACATCCCGCTATAACCAATAGGAGCAGAGCAGGAACAAAAAATGTTGCGGAAACGAGAGCAAACGCGGATGTACTACATATTGCTCCCATTATTTTAACAGGCGCTTATTTTATATCAACTGAGCTCATTCGGCTAGAAGGTTACACGGGTGAAACCGCGGGGCACAGCTAGTAATGAATAACGAACAGAATTGTGAATGTAATAGTTAGAGCGAAAAATCCACCGCGATTGAAAAATTAAATTTAATAAAATCATTTTTAAACTCGGCCTCAAAAACATTTTTAAACAATAATATTTCGTGAGCAGGCTTGGCTTAATCCAGCCCTGCACAATGGGGCCGCTTCAGCATAATCTCGCAGCCAGCGATTAACGTTCTACTCCTGAGACCGTAAACTTTTACTTCTGATAAGGATTACTATAATACCGCGAATGAATTACTAAACAGTGAGCTACTGACTCCATTGTCACAATAATATTTTAAATCGTTCGTAACTTTTGTATTGAATTTTAAGTCAAGCGAAGGTTTTCTCGGAGCGGTGGCCGCTAAACAGTGGCCGCTGTGTCTGCTGTCGAGAGGATTACGGCCGCTGGATAGGACGTAAAAAAAACAAAATGAGCCGGCAAAGGCGAAACAAAAAAAAACAATAAGTTATTTTTAAATATTCGTTCTTACATACAGCGGCTTAACAAAATTACATTACACAGTTAAACAGACCGACAGCGGATTTTTAGTAATAGAGTCCCGATTTTACACTTCGCTTACGGAACCCTAAAACCGCTCTGGGAAAACACACTTACTTTTATAAATAATCTTTGAGTTCGTATTATTTAAAATACAAATGTAACTGGTACAATAGTACTTCTTAATTAGACCGACATAACATCTCCAAACTTTAAGTTGTGATAGCGAGATGTTATACCAAAAGTCCGTCGTTGACATCCGACCGCCGCTCTTTTACGTTACTTAGCAAACTTCGCTCGTAAATAAATACATCGTCAAAAAGTCAGATTTTATGGGACACCGATCGGGTTTATTACACAGCTGTAACAAAAACTCACTTTCAAAGTATTTGCTTTTATTCAATATTTGAAAGGAAATTCGAGCTATCTCGACA
The DNA here is from genome assembly GCA_017933935.1 of Sesamia nonagrioides. Taxonomy (NCBI): domain Eukaryota; kingdom Metazoa; phylum Arthropoda; class Insecta; order Lepidoptera; family Noctuidae; genus Sesamia; species Sesamia nonagrioides. The sequence continues at coordinate 813,436 of JADWQK010001030.1, read as the reverse complement.
TCCGTGGTGGAAAACTTTCACCTATGTGCGTTTTCCTTTTTTTAGTCGGCCCGAGGGATGCAAGTTCACAAAACTAAACTCAACGGCATATTCTATCGATTCGCACGAATTCATTCGCCTGAAACGTGCGAATCGAGATTTATTATTTTCTGTAGGTGATTCGCTCGATTTTAATTTATTCATGCCAGCACAGTTTTAGTAATAGCATCCCACTTTGATCCTTTGAGTACAAAAAAAAAAAATAAAAACTGCCAATCTACATAAAAAATAGACGCTGGATCCTACCAAATACCAAATTTACATTTACATTCGTTCAGACGTAAACCATTCACATGTAAAATATTTTATTTCAGTAAATGAAACGCACGCGCGCTGTAATTACTGAACCGTCTACTAAACCTTTAGTGAATTACGGTATTAGTAAACAATATAAACGTCCCAAGTTCCATTACAATACATATTCTACATAATACTGTGAAAAAAGTTTTTTTGCTTCCATTGTAACTTCTAATGAACACTGCCAACTTTTATTTGAAGGTACAGAGACTTTAAATATCTGCACACCAAAAATCTTTCGTATTTTTAGAATGCCGTAGCCAAATGGCAAAAAACGGAACCCGTATAGATTCGTCATGTCTGTCTGTCCGTCTGTCCATCAGTATGTCACAGCCATTTTTTTCCGAAACTAGGTACATTATAAGAGCTATACTGTTGTAACTTGGTAGGTTAAGATCGCATTAAGATTTTGATGCAAAAATAAAAAAATAATAATAAATATAGTGTGGGCTCCCCATACTTAGATCTGAAACTCAAAAATATTTTTTATCAAACACATACGTGTGGGATATCTATGAATAGGTCTTCAAAAATGATATCACGGTTTCTAAAATATTTTTTTCTAAACCGAATAATTTGCGTGACAGTCTCTTCCAAAGCGGAAATAAGTTGCCCCCCCTCTACCTTCTAAAATAAGAAAATGAAAAATCTAAAAAAAACATACGATGTACATTACTATAAAAACTACCAACGAAAACTGTTTTGGACGAGATCTAGTAAGCAGTTTTTTTTAATACCTCATAAATCGTAAACCGCTTATTACCGCGTAATCTTTCATACAAATAACTTAAATCCTTTAATTGCATAAATCAATAGTACGGAACGCGTGAGTCCGGCACGCACTTGGCCGGTTTTTTTTTATAATTATATACTAGTGCTTGACTACACTCCCGCCTGATGGTAAACAATGATGCAATCGTTAAACGCCATCGCTATCAAGCTCAATGGTTCTTCTAGATACCGATCCACACGAAGTTTTTACTACGCTAATGAGCTTACGATCTGACAGTGCACCCGGATGGGACAATATACCAACTGGTTTTTTGAAACTAGCTAAAAATGAAATTGTACCAATTATCACGCATCTAGCCAATTTATGCTTTCAAAAAGGTGTTTTTCCAGCCCCATTAAAAAAATCCATTATAACACCTGTGTTTACGAGTGGTGATAGAGACGATGTCAACAATTATAGGCCTATTTCCGTTTTACCTGCAATTTCTAAAATTATAGAAAAACTGTTAAATACCCGTCTCCTGCAGTATTTAAATAAATTTGATATTCTGTCACCTTCCCAATTTGGATTTAGACAAAAAAAGTCAACTGAAGATGCTGTAATAGCATTAACTTCTTTAGTAACCGAACAACTTGACCAAGGAAACAAATGTATGGCTGCCTTTCTGGATCTAAAAAAAGCTTTTGACACCGTCTCTACTTCCATTATTCTACAAAAACTTGAAGCAATTGGAATTCGTGGAATACCACTTGCACTTTTTAAGGATTATCTTACCGGTAGAATGCAAAAAGTGAAACTTAATAAAACTGTCAGTGAGGATGTGGATGTGTAATACGGCGTACCCCAAGGAAGTGTACTAGGACCCACACTTTTTTTAATTTACATTAATGACCTCTGCAACATGAAGATTCATAATGCTAAAGTATTCTCATACGCCGATGATACAACTGTCGTCTTCTCAGGTAAAACATGGGATGAAGTTAAAAACTGTGCAGAAGAAGGTTTAGCTCTTATTACAACTTGGTTAAAAAAAAACCTTCTCACTTTGAACACTAGCAAAACCAACTACATTTGTTTTAATATTTATAATCAATTTCAACCAGAAAAAGAATTTAATTTAAGAATCCATATGTGTGAAACTACTACAGAAACTTGCACCAATTGCCCTATTATCCAACAAGTTAACCAAACAAAGCATCTAGGAGTTATCATTGACCAGCGTCTTTCATGGCATCCTCAACTAGAACAGGTCATAACCAGAGTACGCAAACTGATCTGGATATTCAGGGAGTTGAGATGTGTTGTACCAGGGAGAATAAATGAAAATAAAAATAATGACAATCAAAGAAATTTATTAAATGAAATTTATGTATCGTTGGTCCAGTCTGTTTTGATATATTGCATATCTATATGGGGAGGAGCAGTGAAATCTAGATTTCTTGAATTAGAACGTGCCCAGAGAGCGATAATTAAAGTGATGTACTTCAAAAAAAGAATATTTTCTACTAAAAAGCTTTACGAATTATGTAATCTACTATCAGTAAGAAAATTATACATTCTACATATTATGCTCAAAACGCACAAAGAGACACCATACGATGCTAAAATACTAAAAAAAAGAAATAAATACTGCATACTAAAGGTTCCCAAAACTAATACCGAATTTGCTAGCAGGCAATTCAAAAAACGCTCATCCTTTTTATATAATAAGATTAATAAAGTCATATATGTCTATGATAAAAAATTATTGCAATGCAAAAAAGAATTAACAATCTGGCTACATAATTTAAGTTACGATGCTACAGAGGGACTTTTGCAACCAGTGACCTAATAGTGTAATTAAATTGAACAGAAACATTTCTTTTATTTATTCACGCACGCAAATACTCACTCACTCTCTCTCTCTCACACACACACACACACACACCTTCCACACGCACGCACTCATACAATTACTAGCATTTTGTTATTTATTGTTATTTTTCTCGTTTCCATTTTTGTTGCTTTCATATTTACAATTAACGGAGCCTTCAACTACAGGCATCTCTATGCCTAAATGGAGACTCCTTGACATGTAATGTAAGACAATTTTATATGAAATAAACTTATTATTATTATTATTATTATCGTTGATAGTAAAGCGCGCTATTTTGTTAAGAGCATATTCATAAAAAAAAACTGAGGGATTAGAAGGAAGACGGCAGTTGGGCGAGATGTTAAACCAAACAACATGACCTACGATGCTGCGCCTCCAGGACTAAATTCCCGAGACAACAACATCGTACCCGGTACACATCGCAACACAACTGCTCAGACCCGTCTTCCGTACGGCTTCACCAGACATCTTGTCGGAACACGACGAATAGCTTGGCTGCAAGACTTTGTCTGGTGGGTGGTAACTTCCGCCGGCAGCCGATGTTATAGACTACCACCGAGAAAGTCGTTATCTGTAAAACGGTCTTGGTTAGAAGGCGCCTCAATACTTGTAAAGTATTTGTGGCTAAGAGGTACTAACAATAGCAATGACTTTCATAATGATAGTTCAATTACATTCATTGCGTTTTTTATGTTATTGAGCAAACAATTTTTTCGAACATATGAAGTAATGGACGAGCCATATTCATCAAAATCATTCAGATTATGATTGATACTGTGTTACGCAACTCGATCGTGATCTCAGAGGACTAAAAAGGCCACTTTAGCAGAATCATAATAGGTTAACATTATGAATCATATCACCCCGCATCTACCAACCCGCACTGAGCCAGCGTGGAAGATTATGACCCACTCCCTCTCATCGAGAGGAGGCCTGTGTCCCAACAGTGGTAACAATGTAGGCTGATTATGTGTGTATGAGTCATATTCTAAATCAAAAATATCGTTACATACCTAGACCCCTTCGTACCTCTGAAAGCACGTCATGTCGTTGGTCCCCACTGTCATTTGTAGACCTTTGACAGTCGTTACAGGTTGTCTGAAGTCCGAAAGTGGGACCACCGGTCTTACCTAGGGGTATCGTATTACACAATAACTGGATTGTGGAAGCTAATTAGGCTGTCGCTCCTTGTATTAAAATTCTTTGTCAATAAAATACTGGATTTCAGCTCAATCTGGTTGGACTAGCGACCTTAATATGGCATAGCATACATAGCAAATAATCACAAATTGATAATTTATAATAATTGTGTGCATTTCAAATCACACAATTCATCCGTCTGACAGTTTTATTTACCTTAAACTACGGTCTTAATTTTTCCATGCAGTAATATTTACACCAAATTAAATATAAAATGAATAGACGGTTATTCAGCTATAATTTTACGAAAATTAGAGGAATTGCTAATGATCTGCGGGGAATTCAGGAAATGATTGCTTTTCGAGGTAGTGCTCAAGGCCCTTGAATTTGTATCGACATTCCGTCTCAGGATCAGTCAACTAAAAAAATGCCAGCACCATCTAGGTTTAATATCATCCAACAAAATATTGTCATGTTGAAAAATTGCATGATAATGACAAAATTGTTTTAATTCCTATATCAGTCCATTCAGTTTACGCTAAAAACTTCAAACGTTTTTATAACTTTTCAATTGTGTGTCATTTTGAAATAAACTTAATTGTGATTGAAATAAAGCTGGTGTTTGTTTAATTTGAAATAGGATGGGAATGTGCAGCACCAGGCGCCCTTCACTCGGCCGTCCCTCACATAGATAAAGATTTCCTTTCATTTCCAAAGAGCCCGCGAACCTTTCTAAGAACAGTGACTTATCTGGCACCACAACTCAAGAAACGTTTTGTATTTTTCCTACCTTAATGGGATTACGGAAAGTCGGGACGAGGAAGAAATTCTCAGCAGTCGTAATTTATCTTAGTTATGTCTGTAAAGCCTGCCCCGCCCCTTTTGGATCCCGCATCATGGCCGCGCCTTGAATTTAAAACAAGCGGCAATTTCTTCTGGCCGACGTTAATTTCCTGGCAACAACAGTGATTTAGTGGCAAGTGATTCTGATTGTACGCCTGAATTGTGCTCACTTCTTTTACGGAGTTCTTTTTTGGTTTAATTTTTAGAACTTCTTGTTCGAGATTCCGAAGATAATAATGTTTCCACGAAGGGTGGACAAGTTTATATATCTGGGCTACTGGCTCACTGAAGATCTTCCAGATAATTGTGACATTTAAAGGGAACGTAGGTCGCCGGCTGTTCGTTGCGCGCCATATTTTTGCACGATGTATGAAGCCAGTTAAAGTAACGCTTTTAAACCTACCTTTTTTATATAATTATAAAATAGTATCTTCATCAACCTTTTTATCGTCCCACTGCTGGGCACAGGTCTCCTCTCATACAGAGAAGGATTGAGCGCTCACCACGCTTGCTCAATGCGGGTTGGCTTTTGATAAACTAGTGCTTGACCGCAATCCCGCCTGATGGTAAGCAGCGATGCATGATTAAATCCAACAACGTGACCAACCATGTTTCGCCAAAGGGAGATTGATCTAGAGACCTTCCACGACCATACTCCCGACACAATAACATTTGGCGCATCGTACCCGGCTCACATCGTAACACAACTGCTCAGACCCGTCCTCCGTACGGTCTTCTTCCGTCATCTAGGACTCCACTCAGCGGGTATCCAGTGACCTAAAAGTTCAATGTAATACACTGAGAGTAATGCTGCGGCTGCGTGTGCATCATTGATGTTGCGCATAAAATATTGTTGGTTTTCCCAAAATAATTAGGAGTAGATGTGCATCTCTGATAATGCGAATTCGCGGTTGCAGCAACAGTACTCTCAAACATTCGCAGATCAGTGGAATTGAGTTGTATCCTAAAAAATAATTTAATGTCCATCAGATTGATTTATAAAAAATATTGAACACGTAATTTTTATTTTTTCTTTGATTCAAATACTTAGGAAGATATATTGATTTGAAATGTCACGCCGTGGTATACAAAATATACCACGATGAGATGTAGTAAGCCCCCAAGCCCCCACTCCGTAACTTTAATACGCTATATATATCTCAGTAGTTTTTGGTAATTTTGACAAAATAAATATACGGGTCCTATTTTTTTATTATCTATAAGACGGACTAATTTTTTATTTTTTTTTATTGTTATACCTTGGATACATCCCCATTCTCAAATTTGTGAGAGTGGATGCAGGTCTACGCTGAATTGTATCATCTGCCTAGCCTTATCCTAGTTATGTCTTGATCGCCTTTCAGTCTAATAGTTTCAGTCTAACCCGTGGTTAGACTGAACTGGTCAGTTTTTTTTGTTTGGAATGGGCAATCATCAAATGACCTTCCCGCTCTGGACGGAGCGGAAGGGCGTGTCAGACTTTTACTGATTAAAATCCACCCGTGTTTCTGCACTTGCCTATGCGCCAGAGCCACGGTTTCTTTTGTAACCAACCCACAACCCTGTCCCAACAGGCATCGGTCTTCGTGGACCCCGTCACGATGTGCTGACATTCCTTTGAGGCGCGCGTGAAACACAACGCGCCGTCTACCCGGGCCAGGTCCTTACCGGACCAAGGGCAAGCCCACGACTTCGGTGGTACTCTCCCGAGACCTAACAATTAAAAAAATTGTATTTCTCAGCGCAACTGCGCAATCACCTTACATGAAAAGAGTGTTTCATTTTAGGACAATCAATGTATTCTTCTCGAACTTATAGTTAGGTAGCTCGACAATATTTACGTATACTGTAAAATAACAAGATTCCTAATGACAAACGTCAGAAAGTGTGACACAGCTACACAATACTCGTGAAAAACTTTCATAAACGACACATTTATTTAATTTAATAACGCCATTAAGTTAAAAAACGCGTCGTTAAGGCAAACAGCTAAGGCTTTGCCATACTATAGAAAGTTGCAGAAGATAAACTTTTAACAACGTTTTAATCACACAAACAAACCCTAAAAACATGATCAGCTTATTCATACATAAACAATAATAGTTAACTAAATTATTTTAATCAACTAATATAATATTTTACCTGTGTGTTATTACGATTATTATTTTAACGAGTTTATTATTATCTTAAAAGAGAACACACACACATATAGATCACCTAGTTTGTTATCTACACAAGCTACTCACTTCTACAAATATTTTTTTCCAGTTATTTTTATTGCTCCTTATTTGTTTTGTTAATGTGTTTATCTAGATTAGTATGTACTTTCGACGTCATCAAGTGAACATACACCAATGTGATATTTGAATCATCGATTATTGGTTCGGATACGAAAAAGAAAACAATAAGTTTTTACCTACGAGGGGCGAGTAATGATAATGAGTATAATAAAACAACGATTCTAGTTTAAATTTAATTTAAATTTCTACATAGTCTCCTAACAAGTTGATACATTTAGTCCAACGTTTATCTAAACCTACAATACCCATTAAAAATAACTTTATCTTGGCTATCACAAAATGCCTCTACAGCAGCCATCACGTCGCGATCATCCTCAAATTTCTTGCCCCTGGGGCGTTCCTTGAGCCGAGGAAACAAATAAAAGTCGCTGGGGGCTATATCTGGAGAATAGGGTGGGTGTTCGACCAGTTCGAAGCCTGCTATTCGAATGGCAGTCATCTCAACTTCGACTTTGTGTGCAGGGAAATTGTCCTGATGAAACAACTTTCGCTCGGAGTTTGCCCCGTCTTTTTTCCTTTATGGCTTCTCGTAGTCATCTTATTTGATCAGCGTAGTTGGAGCCCGTTATGGTAGCTCCCTTTTTCAGGTAATCAACCATTATGATTCCCTCAGCATCCCAGAAAACGGACGCCATAACCTTGCTCGCCGAGCTCGAGACTGAAATTCTTTGGCGTCGGTGAGGATGGCCTTTTCCAAGTCGATCATCGATTGTTGTTTGGTCTCAGAATGAAAATGATGGATCCAGGTTTTGTCCATGGTCACAAATCAAGACAAAAAATTTTCTTGGTCAGCCTGGAACTTTGCAAGATTGGTTCTTGAAATGTCAACTCGCTTTTTCTTTTGTTCGTCCGTTTACATTCTCGGTGCCCAACGCGCGGAGACCTCTTTCATATTCATTTTGCTGGTCAAAATGCTTTGGATGCTACCATATGAGATCCCTGTGACCACAGCTAAATGTCTGAGGCTCTTTGGTCTGCTAACAAGATATCTTCGATTTTTTTCACGTTTTCCTCAGTCCAGGACGAGGTCGGGCGTCCCTCGCGATGTTCATCTTCCGTGGATGTTCTACCCAGCTTAAACTCTTTGCACCACCGTGCAAATGGAGGAGCAGAGTCCCTCAGTGTCTCTACCAAATCAGCGTGTATCTCATTGGTAGACATTTTTTCAAACAAAGATGATGCAAACTTGATGACGCATCTCACTTCGTGCTTCTCCATTTTTGTGTTGTCGCTCCGACTGCTGGTATTCAAATTAATGTAGCTTCTCCAAATGAAGTTTTATTTGTACAATTTTTTAACTGGGAAGTACTTTTTACCTTTTTTAGAAATACCCGTTTAGCATTACTTTTTGATCACCCCTAGTACTTATATAAAAATCCGATAGCACCCGAATCATTTTTTTTTAATTTTTATTGACATTTATCGTTTTAAAAATACATGTAATGTAACTTCAAATTAAAAATCTAAATGTACCTATAAAAAAAAAGATAATATATCAATAGATTACTTAGATGAGAAGAACTCGTATTCATCAGACGTGCACACTTTTGTGTTGGAACTTCGGCCTCTCTCACTTTTAGTGGTCCGAGGTAGACAACGAGCTTGAACTATGAAATATAAAATAATTTAATTAGCATAATCTTTACATGAAGCACTTCAGTCTGTCTGAGAGTGTTCACTACTCTTGTTAGCCATGTTTATAGAACCAACCTTGAGCCACATGCTCAAGGTTGCGGCGGGTGCGCAGGGAAAACCAATATTTTTCTGAAAGAGCTGTTACGCGAATAGAACGTGTTTTCTTCAAGATATTTCCTAATAAATGATAAACTAACTTCAAAAACAGGTAGTTATTGTTGTTTAGGTTTGGTAGCAAGCTCTGCCGTGCCTCTAACTAAATACAAAAACGAATTTAAACGATATTCAATTTCTTTTTATCTAGCCCATATCAGCTCTCAGATCAAAAACACACTTTCCGCTCCACGTCACTGTATTGATATCTTAATTTCCGACTTTAGTCTACCTACGTAATTAAATCACTAATCTCAATTAATATCTCTCAAAGACAACCCATGTCTTGCAATTAATTAACACAAAATTACGCTGCCTAAAAGGAATTTGGAACAAATCCTAGAATTAGGCGGGAATGTAATGATTGTAAAAACAAAGGTTTGTAATTAGGAGTGGCTCGGTGCTGGTCCGTGCCGGGCGGGGCCTTGGGGCGCTGTGGGGCGCTGTGGGGCTCTGTGGGGCTCTGTGGAGCTCTGTGGGGTTGCCCGGCTACGTCATATTGATACGAGACAAGACTCGCTGTAAGCTCTTACAAGACCTTGTGTGTGGTACAAAGTAAAGGAGATTATTATTTTATTTTATCTTTTACGACATTGTTATATGTAGGTATTGAACAATATTTTTTCAGTTCCAAATGTGAATAGATACGAAACATGAAATAATTCCCTTCGCGTCTTTCTTCTTTTATTTGAAATACTAGCTTTCCGCCCGTGGCTTCGGCCGCGTGGAATTCGGTTATATCGCGCTGTTTACATTTCCCTCAGGAATATCATTTTTTTTATATAAAAGGTATGCCTATGTCCTTTCTCAGGGTCTAAAGATTTTCTGTGCCAAATTTCATCAAAATCTGTTGGGAGATTTAAGCGGGAAAGCGTAACAGACAGACAGACAGACAGAGTTACTGTCGCATTTATAATATTAGTATGGATTAGGGTTGACCATGATTTAGGCTCGCCCAGAAAACCTAGTTAGTAGAGATTACAATCAGTAGTGAACACTCTCAGAGGTCTAGATAGATAGCTAATGTCACTATGAGCATTTATGGGTTTTTGCAAGTTTTTTTAGGATTATGTACGCATGTAGTCTAATTTAATGAATAATAGTATTCCGGTCTACATGACTATTTATTTAATCTAGAAACTGAACTTTTTCATGAACGGCAGTTTATATTTACTTTAGAAATCTCTTTTTTTATTTACTCAGGAGAAAGTTAGAAACCGGACCTCCATTTTCACTGAATTTATATTCATCATCATCAACAACAACCTTTTTATCGTCCCACTGCTGGGCACAGATCTCCTTTCATATAGAGAAAGATTGAGCATAATCACCACACTTGCTCAATGCGGGAATTCATATTAAGAAAATCAATTAGCGATGCGCGCCCGCGACCGCCTAAACCTTACTCTACAACGCAAAGATGTCTCTTCATTTTACACCAAAAATAAAATCTTTATCCGGGGATTAGGGAGCAGGCGAGGTAGGAGGGGGGAGGTACCTATAATTTATCTCACTAATGGTTTTAAAGCTGACATCTGCCCTTTTAAGAGCCCCGTAAACAAGCGCCACACTTTATGTCGGGACAGTAAAAATGCATGTTTCCGCCTCTCTCGTTTAGTTGCCATTTAGGAGATTGTTTTTCGTTGATACTGTTGAAGTTTGGATTTATTTTGGGAGATAAGAATCTCAGTTTCAAATGATCTTGGTTTTATGGGGGTCTGTGGAGTCGAAAGTAATATAGTATCTCTCGTATAAACTTTTTGACGATAATTTTTGAGGGCAATGGCGTACTTCGTGATATGAGTGCGAGTGCTACAGTGAAGGTTTATTATCATTTAAATGTTCCGAATGTTATACGAACAACAGAGATCCCTTTTATTTTAATATACTCTCTATACATTCATTTCAACTAGAATAACGCTATATAGCCAAGCGTTCCTACTTAAATCCCAAAAACAGATAAATAAACCTACCTTGTACAGACGCAAATAAAACTGAACACCCTTTATTTAATCCCGCATCTATGTAAGCCTCATAATTGACGTCTGTAGTTGCTGAAAACCGGTTTAAAATATTAATAAATGTGTAAATAATCTGCAAAAGGCGGGTCGAGATAACCGACTCATTGCCGCTGAGATGGCCAACAGGCCAACTGTCCTCGTTATCTTTTACTGGAACTCAACTCAAGTCTTTAGGATTAAGCTAAAAGTGTAGTTAATTAATATTTGTACGCTAATTCGCCTTGAGAAGTGCTGAGCCAGTGTTTAAATATATACTTTTATTCTGTTTCTTTATCTCTTGACGTCGTTTTGATGTTATGACGAGAGAGTAAGGATTTGACAAAACAACAACTTTTTTTAAATATTATTACATTACATTACATACCATTATAAACTAGCGCTTGACCGCAATCCCGCGTTGATGGTAAAGCGCGCTAGTTTAATAAGAGCCTATTCACTCTAGCCTTGAAGACATTTAAATAATAGTCAGATGGAAACACAGCCGCTAGCAAATTGTTCAGTCCCTCCATGTACACGGTATAAAAGACGAGGCGAAACGCTTCGTCCGGATCGTAGTGGGGTCTACAACGTAAGGGTGTATTCTCGCCGTACGACAGGTTGTCCGATGCTGGTAGGCAGATGGGGGTTATGCAATTCCCTCGCACTCTGTCCAAAATGCATCCTATAAAACACCGACAGTTTGGCTATTCTTCGCCTTTATAGAAAAGCAAATCGGTGATAGGTAGATACATAATATACCTAAATAGCCTAAAATGTTCTCACTGTACTCCAACACGTGTAGGGAGGAAGGAGTGTGCCGCAATCCAACATGCGGGTCCAGTGCGAGTTTGTAGATGACAAATATCCTTAATTTCTACACAGTTAGCGCAGTGGTTAAGCTATAATTGACTATTGCGCTGCGTGTCGCGGGTGCGATTCCCGCACGGAACAAATATTTGTGTGCCCTACAAATAGTTGTTCCGGGTCTGGGTGTTTGTGTATGTAAGTTTATATGTTTATAAATGCACCCACGATACTGGTGAAATACCTAGTGTGGGATAAACTTAAAAAAAAAAACTCTTTGGTCCTGGGACATGCCAGTTTCCTCACGATGTTTTGAATTAGGTAATCTGAAGACTTAATTCACATATTCACTTTATTCAGTGATGAAAATTTTAACTGAGGACGAAAACATTTTAATTGAGTCACACATAAAGATTGTTATACCCTGAGTCAAACTACTTATACCCTAACATAAACTCAATTTTAATGGCCCAGCTTTAAGACTCTAGAAGCATTGTTAGAAGCACGTTAGAAGCAGCGCTTCGTTATTCGAAGTACGCCGAACAAACGACAAACAATTTGATCGCTTTAGTGCAGAATGTGCAGTGGAAAGTTAACAAGAGCTGGATTCTCAGACATAATGACATGTTGAGATGTGTACCGATTTCATGGGAAATATTAATAAGCTTATTGAACTGTTTGGTATTAGACTGATAAAAAGACTACACTTTTTATTATGTACATACCAGCACTAATATGTCCACACTTAAATAAATTGGCAACTATAAATAATTTTTTTTTTTCGTGAAATATCAAATAGAACAGACATTACATAAACCTTGAAACATCGAAAATGCTACGTTCATAGCAAAATAAAATTTCTTACTTAAATAAATTGGTAACTATAAATTGCTATTTTTTGTGATATATGAAATAGCATATTACATAAACCTTGAAACATCGAAAATACTACGTTCATAGTAAAATAAAATTTGTTTCAAAAATAGAGTAGTAAGTCGCTTTTACTTCCAAAAGTATCATCATCATCATCATCAGCCTTTACTCGTCCACTGCTGGACATGGGCCTCTTTCATGGCACGCCAACAAGCTCGATCCTGAGCAGTTCTCCGCCAGCCACTACCAGCCACCTTTTTGATGTCGTCGCTCCATCTCGACCAAGGGCGTCCCACGCTACGTTTGCAAAAGTAATCATACCGTAAACTTAATTGTAAATCACGGCGTTATTTGGAACTGGCGAAATAAAAGTATTGATCAATTATATTTTATATCTATTGGTAGTAGAAAGTATATTACACCACCTAGACACACATCGACCATTCAACGTCCATTTCACAGAAAAATAAAAAATTAAATGATATCGGTGGCAAACGTTGTGAATTTTATTTTTTAACAAAACTTGAAATTTCGGTGTCTTTCGAGGTAGTAAAACTTTTGCCGGAAACTAAAAATCTAGAGAGATGTGAGCCATATATTTAAAACAGATAATTATGAGAAGTTTATAAAAGTACCGAAAAAAATACTCAAATGTACTAATTTAGTAGCTTTATTTTTCGATAACATACATTTAAGAAAAAAAGTGCTCCAATCAGTTCCAATTAGCCCCACTTTACGGTACGTACTTATGCTCATGGCTGTACACCATCAAAGTTACAGATCTATATTTAGAAATCTGACATAATTAGGATGACACAATAAGCAGCCACAGATAGCACACAATACAACGAAAACCTCTCGAGGTTATTCTGTGGGCCGTGATTACGACTGTGGCGACAATATTATATTTTTAAATGATGATACAATATGATTTATTCAATTAAAAAAATATATTATATATGCTAAAGTTTAAAATAATAGTATGTGCATTTAAAATATTCTTACGCTTCGTTATCAAGAGGAACAGTAGCCTAACGGCAGCGTTGTACAAAGATTATAATTATTTGGCCAGGAAACAGGCCCAGCTCTCTGCTCATATGAAGAGTCGACTAACAGATAGGCGATATCTCTAAAAACCACTCAGACTCGAATGGCTAGTGTTTCAACTCCAAATGGCCATAAAACACCCAATCAGATTGGATTTTTTTCATATTCTTAATCGTACCTTAAACTAGCGGCCGCCAGCGACTTCGTTCGGGTGAAGTTAGTTATGCTCCGCTCTTATAGGTCGCAGCATAATGTTATATAGCCTAAAGCTTTCCTGGATTAATGAACTATCCAATGCAAAAATAATTTTTCATATCGGATCAGTAGTTCCTGAGATTACCGCGTTCAAACATACAAACAAACTCTTCAGCTTTATATATTAGTATAGATATAGATAAACATACTAGTATCTGTAAGATTCCTATTATACATTCTCCTATAGCCAATCAGTATAGAATAACGTCTACGTTAAATGATAAAAGGCATTAAATGTTTATTACTTCACTAATATTAAAGAACATGACGTGTTCAGTATAAAGATTTTATGGATAAAGTGTGCAGACCATTAAATTATACAGGAAGATAATTTTGTCCTAAACAATAGCTGATCGGGCATGAAGTATGCGCGATCAGCCATTAGCCGCATTGATCGAACATTGCATGTAGCCAATGCCAATGCTAAACCCATGTGGGTGTCGTAAGAGGCGACTAAGGGAACTCTCAGCAGGGAAGCGGGCAGCACCGCTTCTCCTGTGAAATAACAAATTACTGCAATCCCCAACCCGCCTGACAAGCCTGGGGATTATGGCAATACCCTCCAATTTAATGAAAGCCTTGGGGGGGCTTCTGTCCCCAGCAGTGGACCTCTATAGGCTGAGAAGAAGAAGTGAAGAAGAATGCCATGGTCGACAATGACCAAAATGATTCGTTAATTCGGCATTATCTTTTTGTCTTTACGTGATGCTTGATCAGTTACTCAAAGGACGCTACAGTGGTGGTCAAAAATCTTTCAAGTTATAAGGATTAAAACTATCTTAGCATTGTGTAGATTCAATTTCTTAGTATTGTATAATTGCATGGCACACGTGTGAGCACAATGTACTTGCTGTAAGGCATCTATTTCTTGGGTTAGTCTTTTTTTTTTATTGGCTTGACTGTGCTCTGGCTGTTGAGAGTATGTCATGCTCACTCAAATGTCTCGCTGGTGGTGGCGTGTGTGTTGGGTTATTAGGTTTCCTTCAATATGGTTGAGCTGAATGATGCTGATCCGTACGTCATGTTCGTGTACGGACGCCGTCAGAGGGGACTGGTCATCTCTTTGCTGCCACAGCGTATTTTAATTTCTGAATTGTTTTTTGTGCGTTTTCCATAATGGACGCTCTCAGCGTACAATATATTGCTGCATCGTTCTCACACGGTTGATTTCAACATGAATGATGTAATCAAATATTTGTAACAATAGCTTGAAAATTTAAAAGAGTGTCCATGGAGTTTCTTGCCCGTTCTTCTCCACAGGTACCTACTCTATGGAATGGGCGACTAGGTTCATCTTACTGATTGGCCGACCTTCTGACAGTTCAAAAGTGCCTGTAAATGATTTATTTGAAATAAATGCTTTGATTTGATTTGAAAGCCACGCTACTTAAAACATTCCTTATGTCCGCAACACCCATGTGCTACAACAATAATATTGCTACTAACTCCGTCGCACACCGAGTATCATTTAACCGCGCGTTTTTCTCTTAAAATATAACGCGTAGGTGGTGTGGCAGCAAAAAATATAAAAATCGCTCGGACCGCGGCCGTTATAAATGGGCGGTAATTAGGGCACACAACGGCTCCTCTTTCACCCTCTTTCAACCCCTGCACACACCGCGCCTCGGATATTCACCCCTTACACCACATGGCGGACTTTTAATCTGAAGGAAACTTGCAAACTCTCGATAGTTAACTGGCAAAGTTTCAGTCTCAGAAATCGATTGGTTCATCCGATTCCTATGCTAAAGTTTGAGATTTGATCTATCGATATTTCCCGGACTGAGTATCTGGTCGGTTTGTAGCAGTAGATTTTCGGGTTATCGTGAAAACTTGCTACAAAAATATTCATAACTGTTTTTCAATGTGTTTATGGATCTGCTTGAAATAATTTACTTTTCCGCTTGATTCCACAGAGCCTGTAAACATTACTATTTTCGTTACGTACGAAATAACCTATTTAAAAGACTAACAAAACAACAGATACGAAATATTGAAGCAAACTTTCACTAAAATATTCATACGGTAACGTCGGCGGCGCCCGGTGTGCCTCGGGGCTTTATTTTACACTTTTTCCTATGCTGCCTGTTATACGGTTATAACGTAGCGACTAGGAACGAGTTTTTGTGGATATTATGCTTTTAGCACCGTGTATTATAAACGTTTGGGCAAAAACCTTCGTTCTCCGAACCTCTTTATATCGCCATCGCTTTTTGTGGTCCCCACTTGAATATTTAGGTACGAGGAGGACGGAGAGACCACACTCACCATTGAGGTCATGTTTATCCTCTATCGCATAAGTAGCGAACTAGTTTGACAGTTCCAAAACTCTGGTTTCACTTCGCTCATTAATTAGTCTACAGTTGACCATGCAAAATTGTTTAGAACTTGAGGTACTGTTTGAAATTACGATACTCGTAGTTGTTATCGATTGTTTTGTCAATAGGATGTACATATTTAAACTCCATTCAATACTTATACTGCATTCAGATTGAGATAGACATTTCATCCAAAGTTGTCCACAGTCAGTGCCAATGCCATCCTAATGCCTACAGAATAGAAGTGAAAATCCGTTAACTGAACTGTAATATGGTTTGATCAAAAGTCTATTTTCTTCGAATGGAGTATAAGTATTCGTACTTCAATAATTAATTACGATCCAGATTCATATTACTAAAGAAATAATCTAAAATGAAACAGAAAGACAGCAAGAATATAGTAAATACTATCTTCATTAAGTACATAATTCAACAAAATAATCACAAAACGAAAACCGCTAGAGCCACTAAAAAGTGAAACATGTAATCCATTCCAGTAGTAATACAAGTTCAATATGCGATATCCTTCGACCTCCACGTCGCAACTATGAATGCAGATCCAAACTAATATTATGAATATTGCAAGCTTACGGCTCCTTGCGCCAGACCAAAAGCCAAATGCGAAATGAAAATTTAATCTGAAATGATCACTCCGGTATATTCCCGGGAAATTATTCATACGAGGCTGCGACGTGGTAATAAGTAAAAACTAACAAAGAGGAGAAATATGAGTGGGCCCCATTACAACAATAAATGTCCCGGGCAAAAACGTACACCACACAGTGGAGTCGTTATTCTGTACTTGTTTTGAACGTTGTCGCTCATTTTAATCTCCCTTGACTTGACTTCTGATGATTTAATAGTTCATCTGAAAAACTTTGATAATTTTGAGAAACGGAACTATCGGTGAAATATTTATTGGTGAAGAAAATACGTGAAAGTAATTGAAAATATTTATTACTGCGATTTTTGGTGACATACTCGTAACAAGTCTTATAGAAAATCAAAAATCTACCCTTTAGGGGATACATTATTACTTTATCCAAATTCGAAATGAAATAAAACTTTATATATAATACAATTCAAATGAATTAAAAGTTTTAGATATGAATATTTATAAATCATACATACAGGATCAGTTTCAATAAATTCGTCAATGAAGTTGCATGGCATTTATCTATTAAAAATCATTTAGGATGCATTTAATTTCCTTCAAGTTTAAGTTATTTGTCATTTAGGTTTGTTTGGTAGCTTTTAAAATATTTCGAGGCCGTGCAGAAGAGCGGTTTTTGGTCTTCTTCATGTCAGTTTTATCGATTGATAACTTTTCTCTGAAGATTTTTTTATATAAATCAGCGTGTATATTGCGGTTTTCTAAATGAAAAGACAATAATTAAACATACATGTACATACTTGTAGTATTAAGAAATCCTTAGTATTTTTAACAATAGCGTTGGAATATAATCATTTACTCTAGAATTCAATGATTGCCGTCTCTACTTTTCTTCAATAATTCATTATTTTGAATCCAATATCATTTTACAAGAATTATCTCGCAATCTCACAGAGAACGGTGTTTGATAATCTTTTGAAATCATCTATTTGTAATTTTGGAATCAACTATTAACAAATTAATTAATCAACTTAATTGGAAATCAAAATTGGCTCGGGTAATCTACGTAGATTTTCACGAAATCTACCGAAGATAAATAGAACTTGCTTACGTTTTGATACAATCAGATTGTTTGAAGATTTTTAAGTTAATAAAAAAGCTATAGTATATGTACCTACACATGTCGTTACGTTTCCTTGTTTAAATTTTAAACGAGACTCAGTATTGTGTTTTAAAATGCGGCTTGCACACAAACTTTCTCTGTTGCTGTCTCCACATCCACATCTTTTTAAAACCGATACACCTACTAGACTTTACTAGACTACTCACTGCAGGTTTTCTAATCAAACCGCGTCATAAACTTTGTAGTTCAGAAAAACCTTCATTAAATATAAATATAAAGGAGCAAATATACTCTGACGTAATAACCTACATCCAACTCTTCAAAATCAACAATCACTTTAATACAATCCTGAAACATGTGCGGTTACAGAATAGCCCGTGTGGACACCGGACTCGTGAACTAACGCGCGCCGCACATATATGCACTCACATATTTTGTTTTATTTCGCAGCGTTTGTTCCCCGACCTTCTCTTGTTTTACTCATTTTTAATTTGCGTTCAAATTAAATGCTTGCAGCTTTTTAGTGATATTCGTCGCGATATTTGGATAGTGTGGAAGTAATCCGTCTAGATTGGCTGAGGAATGAAAGAGAAGGGAGTGAATGATAGCTTGGTGGTTGACAAGGGGGAGGGGGGGAAAGGAAGAAGAAAACGTGTTGCGTCGACCGCAAGTAACATGCGACACTGATAAATGAGAAGTAATTCGTCTGCAGCGAATTTCTATAACAAGATCTACCTGAAAATAAACGTTTTAGAATACTGAACCTGGTCATGATCGTTATGACGTGAATTTAGATCCATTATAACGTGAAAAAGAAAGATAATTACCTTCTTATTTCACAAACAAAAAACAAAGAATTTTCGAAGATTGGAAAAAAGAATGCATAGCGTCGTGTGATAAGTAAACCTTTCAAAGAAAAAGTTACCTTTTTAATTATCTACTTCATTGTAATTTAACAATATTAAGTTATCAAGCGAAGCAGATCAAGAGAGCTAGTTGTAGGTCGTAAGTTTGAGCCCCATCAGGCGCTTTACTTTGTGTAAATTATTTCATCACCACTGCTCTCAAAACGGTGAAGGAAACCATCGTGAGGAAATCATCTGTTCTGTGAGGAAACCGGCTTCCAAGACATGTGACACTCAACATGTACCAACCCGCAATGGGGCCGCGTGCTTGTTTACAGTCCACTCCCTCTTATGGAGAGGAGGCCTGTGTCCAACAGTGGGAACAAATTAGGCTGATTATGTATGTTATGTTATGTAAAGTTATCACGCACTTACGGCTATTTCTTTGAAAGTTGTAGTTTTTCAGTTTCTATTTTCAATACATTAATTACAGAACTACGAAGAAAGACAAAACACCGAAACCATATCTATACTAATATATAAAGCTGAAGAGTTTGTTTGTATGTTTGTTTGTTTGTTCGCCCTAATTTCGGGAACTACTGGTCCGATTTGAAAAATTCTTTATGCGTTGGATAGCCCATTAATTCAGGAAGGCTTTAGGCTATATAACATGCTGCGACCAACAGGAGCCGAGCATAACTAACTCCACGCAAACGAAGTCGCTGGCGGCCGCTACTTTTTTATATTTTCATTCGATATTTTTATTTTCATACATTAAAATATTTTCTTTTCCATTCCTGAACAACATCGTTCCTCGTACATGGACTACTGAGTCTCCAGTCTACAATATAGGATATAGTTTGGAATTCAATGGCGGCCGCAATTCGTGCGAGTTTCCTCGTAAAGATGTACATTATGGAATCAAATATGCGTCATTCAATACGAGAGGTCCGAGTCGGAATGTATTGTAGCTGAGTATGAATAAGACGAGGCACGGCGGCTAGGGAAATGTTGAGTTGCATGCTTGGAAGTTCTACAGTTATCAAATGAAACAATTTTTAGCTGTAATGCTAAAAACTTAGTGGAAACTGTTTCACAGTTACTTTTTCTATAATAGGAAATGACAGTGTAGTGGTACCTACAAAAATCACATGGAACAACGCGTCATACTGACGTCACACGAATTCTACATCTCGCAAGCAGAGTTTACCGTGCAACTAGCATACTTACAACTTCCCAATTTCAAGCATTGGGCAAGTGCCCACCAGTAACACCCGTCTGGTCGGAGGATCCTTCTTTTTCTATGGAGGATGAATGAACATTACTCCGTGTTCCTCATGCCTCCACAGCGGTATTTAAAAAAAACAAATAAAAACATCTTGAATGACATTGAGTGGTTCGTTAGCCGAACGGTTGAGAATGTAGTAACTGTTAATAAACACTACGAAGTGATCTGAAGAAATTCGCTAATCGAGTGTTTGCAATTCCTGAATTCGAATCCCAGATCAGGCAAAGCTTTTTCTTAAGAATTTCTTTGTAGCACCCCGGAATCTGGATTGTTCCTGCCCCCTGGCAATAGTCACGCCCATTATTACATTTGACTTAAACAAAACTGACCAAAAGGTACCACTCTGCCTCACCCTTCGGAAAAGATCAGCAATAATATTACATTTACAACGGAGCAATTCTGAACGAGGAACTTTTTGTAATGACTAATGAAACGTTATTGAAACATCGAGGGAATCTACTACTTAAGCGTACGCATAGTGGACTTTATGAAGTTTATAATGTACACAAATCAATAGTTGAATTCGATTGCTTGTCTCATGACTACCCCGAGGTTGTCAACAATCTTTTTAGATAGCTATGTGTTGTGTATTCCATCTCGGAAATAGTTTAAATATACTAGAAACTTGCGGTAGGTACTGTCCGTTTCAAATTATAGCAGATATGATGGAAATGTTTCTAAATATATAAACAGTAATTCGGAAACGACAACCGGAGAACGAAGGTATATTTTAATGCAAATAAATATAAGTAGTACATAAGTATGTTTAGAAGAATGTCCTTTTTGGTACAAAAATAAATAAAAACACAAAATTATGAAATCAAATCAGCTCACAATTCAAAAACCAAAATCTAATTATTAAAAAAAACTAGAAATTAAAAAAGTAAGTATTCAGAAATTACAATTAAGTAAAAATTAAATCAAAACCAAATTTTCAGACCAAACATATCATGTTGACTCCATGAGATGAACATAAAACTTATGTTCAAGCTTTGAACTGACCTTGAACCAAATCCTATTCAAAACAGTACAAAATTGGGACAAACGAGCAGAGTATGTTTAATTTAATTTACCTGTCGCATGTTACCAAGCCATACGGTCGCATAAGCTCCACATCACACAATTCCATCCATACATCAATACGCAGAGATAAGGCCGATTTTAAACGTACGGTCCTTACATCATAACATAATGCGAGCAATAACGTAGTGGGGTCCCTGGAGCCAGTCGTGTGGCGCCGACTTTATCTTTCCACTACATTTGCCGGTCGGCGCGCTGATCCGACAAAAATGTCGCCCCGTCCAATCACGGCCGTAACCGACGTCTGCCATTGTCGACGGACGGGTTACGTCGGGGATTTTTTCAGTTAATTATTATGGGAGGCTCAGATTAGGTTAGTGGGTTCGTTTCTGGGGCATTTTTTTCGGTTATACAAGGAAATCTTGTCTATTTTCGAAAGATGAGTTCAGGAATATGTTCTCGTAAATTTTTCCACGCTTGGTAGCAATACCTACTTAATTAGACAGATCACTGTCAATCAACATTGCTCTCCGAAGCACTACAAAAGTTTTATTCAACATTTGTATGTTGTCCGCATGCCGGCAAAATACAAGATATTGGCCCCGACTTATAAGTTGCAGGTCATGGGTTCAAACTCAGACAAGCCCTTTATAAAAATAACTTGAAAACGGTATAGGTAAATATCGTGAGGAAACCGGCATTTCCTAAAATCAAAAACTACGAAGACATGCGACATCTACCAACCAGCAGTTAAAGTGAAAGCAATTATCCATACTAATATTATAAATGCGAAGGTATCTCTGTCTGTCCTGCTTTCACGCCAAAACTACTGAACCGATTGTAATGAAATTTGGTACACAGGTAGTCTAGAGCCTGAGAAAGAACATAGGCTATATATAACATCCCGCTATGACCAATAGCAGCAGAGCAGTAACAAAAAATGTTGCGAAAACGGGAGCGAACGCGGACGTACAAATTGCTCCCATTATTTTAACAGGCGCTTATAAACTGAAGTTCACGCGGGCGGAGTCGCGGGCATCAGCTAGTTTTATATAAACCAATTATAGGCACTTTTGAATTGTAAATGGGTCGGAGAGTCAGTAAGATGAAGGGGCTCTTCTGGTATATTGAAGCCCCTTTGAAAGAGACGCCTTTCTCCTAGGAGTTGTAACAATACAGGCTGCTTACACAAGCCTGTATTGTTCCACTGTATTACAACCACGTTACGATTGGCAAATACCTTATACATACCCGATACCCTTTGGACAGCCGTCAAAAAGTCACCGGCATTATTAATTCACTACCGAAAACCTTTAACCTCTACCTCTGACGACCCCCTTTAAACCAAGATCGTAAGCAATCATAACATGACGTCGGAACATCTAATATAATTAATTCAAGACTCTTACATGCGTTCAATTTTGTTAACAATGTTGATTTAGGAGAAACTAACTAAATACACAGTGTGTGTGCGAGAATGTGCGAGTGTGTGCGAGTGTGCTCACTATAGTGTAAATGTGCTGCGATTTTTAGTTAAGTTGTGAGCTGAGAGGGGGGTGCGTAGCGTGGGCTTGTGCGGGGGCGGGCCCGGTAGCGGGAGCGGGCCGGGATTACCGTGCATAGTTATTTTAGTAATTACGATTGTCTTTGATAGTGATCTTGAATTAACGCAAATTGTGAAAGTAGTTTGTTCAGAATCGTTTACTGAGTCGATTTCTTAGATTGTTACTGTTGGCAATTTTATATCTCCAAAGATAATTGAAACTGCGTGAATTACTCTGACACTTTCACTGTATGTTCAAAACAAACCAAAATGAATGACGTACATACGACGACTTTATTAAATGATTGACTATTCTTTATCAATACTGACAACACATTTTTTGCACTGTGTTGACTTGTAGGTACCTACAATCATCATCAACCTTTATTATAGTCCCACTGCTGGGCACAGGTCTCACATAAAAAGAAGGATTGAGCCACCACGCTTGCTCAATGCGGGTTGGCGATTTCAGACTTAAAGTTCAGGTTTCCTCAAGATTTTTTCCTTCACCTTTTAATCAGTCAATGGTGTCCAAGATATACTTAGAAAGTACACATATAACTTCGAAAAGTTACATTGGTACATGCCTGACCTAGAATCGAACCCGCACACTCATACTTGAGAGGCTGGTGTTTTAACCACTAGGCTACCACGACAATTACCTATAATACAATAATCGTTAAAAAAAGCATTTGAAAGCCGAAAAAATTAATATAAATAATATATAAACACATTTTCTGTACATTATTGGCAAATAAATGATTAAGTACTTATGTATTAAAATAAATGATTCGTATAAATGATTACGTATAAATGATTACGTCCAGATGACGGTGAACATTGGTCCACCACGATCGAGTTTAGTATTTTAGTATGCTATTAATTTACCATAGTCCACACAAGAGTGTGCAAACAAGATCATACGTATTTAGTATTATGGGCAATGGTGCCCATCCAACCGAATTGTTAAAAAAATGCATCGGTCTTCGTGGACCCCGTCACGATGTGCTGACATCTCTCTGAGGCGCGCGTGAAACACAACGCGCCGTCGACTCGGGCGTGGTCCTTACCGGGCGGCGAGCTGCCCATTGCTCACCGCCCGCAGGCCCGCGCCTACGATGGCTGGGAGTTTGGTGTCATCTCCCGACCAGGGCGTCTCCTGCGGTGGCTAGTGGCGTGAGGGCGCTGGGATTCCCGTTGCCTCATGCGCTCCGCCTCCTCCTTTGCCAGCATCACTGCTTCGCAGAAGGAGGTGGCGGCCTGCCATGCACTCTCGCTCCGGACCATGGCCTGGACTAGGGTCGGACGCGAGAGATCGCCGCTGAACGCCGCTACGAGGACACGGCGGTGCTCTACCCAAGCCGGGCAGACCTCCACCGTATGCTCCACCGTGTCCTCAGGGCGATCCACACAATGGTGACACCCTGGCGTTTCCTCTCGCCTTATACGGAACAGGAACCTCCCGAAACAACCGTGTCCGGTGAGGACCTGCGCCAGGCGGAAGGTGAGGGCGCCGTGGCGCCTCTCTAGCCACTCCTCAAAGAGGGGACTTACCGCCGCTATTGTGGCGTGCCCAATTTTGAACTACCTTAAACAGCTATTCTGTGGACCATTGCGCGCCACATAATACCAATGTTTTGATTTAAATCTTGTCTATAAATTAAAGCAAATAACATAGTCCGTAAATCAATATAAATAATTAATATAAAAATCAATATAAATTAACAGTAATTGAAAGTGCTTAATATCTACCTACCTACCTAATATTTGCGATGCAAAAAGCTAAAAGCTTCACCAATATTGACATAATTTTTAGTAAACATTATCTAATAATCAAACACTGGTTTGAATAATAAATCATTTCGAAATGTACACTAACGTTGGATTATGATCAATATTGTAGTTAATTTAATTAATTGTGGTATGTTTTGAAACCAAATCGAGCCCTTTGTTATTATTAACCATATGTGTGCCAGTGCCTTCGCTTTTCTAGATTGACTTATTTTTTTATCTTTTTAATTACCTTTTTTCTATCTTGTCAATTGACTTCTTGATGTGAAAACTTATTTAGCATCGATAAATTTGAAAATCGACGAAACAAAAAAGCGATACTAAAGTTTTTAACTCGTCTAATATCTTCAAACCAAATGTTTTAAAGGTGTTACTACTACCACGTGTGAATTGCATACCTACATGCTTTTTTATACTGTGAATTGAGTTCCTTTAAAAATATCAATGTCAAGAACAAACACCGAGCTCTGGCGAGGCAGCCATCTTATAAAACAAGCAGTCTACTTCGGTTAAGCGAGCATGCAACCACATGCTCGGTGGATGTTATAAAGAAAAATGTTTTCCTGAATTATAAGTGAAATGATTGTAACAAGTGTTGCTTTGTTGACACACACCCATGGAAAACATATTGGATGTAACTCGAACCACTTCATATTCTTACCTAAGTACATATTTTCAACCTTAACCCATATAAAGTTACATCCGTAGTAAAAGTGTGGCTACTACAGAAGGTATACGGTAGTAATTCATTTCATTTACACTACTTTACTACAGTATCAAAATTCTAGAAGGTTTATAATATCAACACCGTTCATTACACTGGCTACTCTAGTCAAAGGTTTTATTTTTTGGAAATAAACCTTATAGGTATATATACAACGTTATTATACGAAACGTGGATATAGTTTGTTCAGAATAAGTAACTGAATCGATTCCAATTAATTTTATACCTTGTTATATTTTTCCCAAATATATTTAGAAATTGTTGCAGTGTGGTTACCGAGTGCACACGGTAGATCATAGTACTCCGGGCTGGCGCAACAGCTGACGCCAGAGGTCAACGCACCACGATCGCCCGCCTGAGCGGAGCGTGGACCATATTTTTGTTGTCCCGCTAAGTAGGGTAACAAGCTCATAACTTTGTGGTTTTTCATGATATTTTTTTGAAATTTCGTACATAGATTCTTTGCTTAAAAATACTGGACACGTGTTTCGGGTTTCGCATAAACAAAAAATAATAAAAATAATTATTTAGAAATAAATACATTGATTTTCCCTCTAGACCCATAATTAGCAAGATAATCAACATCTCACCTACTTAACCCGAAACCAACAACAAAACAAATAAAACTCGCTTATGACAGCCTACAAATTAAGGCGAAGGATTCACAAATTAATTAATTACCGCAATGAAAGTAAAGTTCGCTACTAACGTGTTACGAACAACCCTCCAGCGCCGCCTTCAATATGTTAATGTATGCCCGCGCCACCGGGATTCCGCTACCCACCACATACCTAGAACAGAAAAAAAGATAAATTATCAGACAGAAACGCTATGTAATAATTTAAAAGCGTTTAATTTATTCCTTTTGAATTGCGTTAGGTGCAGCCTCAGAGCGAACTGACTTTTTTTTCTGATTTAGTAATTTTATACAATTTTCAATTCCATCCGATGGCAACGGGATGCGAATAGAGAACTAATTTGTTTAATATTCAATGTTCGCAATAATGTATTCAATGAAATAATTGCTTGTTATTAATTTATGAGTAATAAACGTTAGGTAACTAACTGAATTTTGTGCTTAATGTTTGTGATAGAGAGACAGTCTGTTTATTTCGAGCATTATTATCTCTTTGACGGTATTACGAATGCTATGGAATGACAAGGACCGACAGCTTGACGAACCCTGTGGGACGACAAACGGACTTGCTCACGTTGGATATTAATCATTAGCTACCTATTACAAAGGGCGATCTATACATTCCCGAAGTCGAATTAGTCGGAATCACAAATAATATTCACAAAAAAAAACACGATTTTTACTCTTAAATGTATTAACAGTTCAGTTCTCTAAAAGGGGTAAGTAGTTTTAGTAAACTGTTAACCCGAATCGGGCAATCCTTTATATATTGTAATTGTGAAAGTTTGAATTTTATTCATTCACGGCTAAACGAATTTCGATGAAATTAAACAAACACTGTGGAAACCATCGCTCTAAAAGTAGGTACATATAGGTACTCTTATTGCGATGGTTCCCAGTTTTATCTAATCCCTCTGGGTTAGAATATAATTATATGTATCTTATATGAAATATGGTTTCTGACCTGCACGCGAGTGAAGCAGTGGTCTAGGATAAGCTAGTCTACACCAATATTATAAAGAGGAAAGATTTGTATTTTTGTATGTAACAAATAAACTCAAAACTACTGAACCGATTTTAAGAATTCTTTTTTCATTAGAAAGCTACTATATCACTGAGTAACATGGGCTAAATTTTATTTTGGAGAAAAATAGGGTTCCGTAAGATATTTGGGTTTTTTGAACACAAGGTGTAAAAAATCAACCAGAAAAAGTTACTTATTTTGCGTACGCTGCCTAAACTATAAAAGATAGAACCATAAAATGTTCTAATTAATTGTAGGTCTTATTAATAACTACAAAAAAGTCGGCGACACATAGGTATACTATCTATGTCAAGTGAAGAACAACACCCATTTTTTTATTTAAAAATCTTGTTTTTTTTTTTGGATTATGTTTAAACACATTTATTTTACTCATACTATTAATCTTTATCAAAATAAATTATATATAATATTATATATAATTATTCCATCACTAAGTACATACATCATTATGTAGATTATATTTGGTATGTGAATGATTAAAATTGGACTTTCGGTTTAGAAGTTATGGCGAAATCAAAATATTACGATTTCTGCTGCACGGCCCGTTGCGAAGTGAGCGTTACCAAAGGACGCAGTGCACTACCCCCAGGAATTTTAAATTCATAAACTGTCGTTAAAAGTTGGCACGCCGATAATGCTTCTCAGAAATTTAAGTCCTCCCAACATGTGCAATGGCGCGAGACTGCTTATAAAGGAGCTAGAAGATAATTTAATTGTAGCGAAGATTATCACCGGCCCTGCAGCTGCTGAATTAGCTCATATGCCACGAATACCCAAGATTCCTACTGCTTTGCCTATACCCTTCAAAAGGCTAAAATTTCCAGTAAAAATTTATTTCGCACTAACGATAAAGAAATCCCAGGGCCTACATTCAAATTAGTAGGAATTGATTTACGAAAAGAATGTTTTACGCATGGGCAACTTTACGTTGCCCTATCAATTGTCGGAGCTCCCGATCATCAGTATATTTTGTTACCTGAAAATAATTTTACGTCAAATGTTGTTTAAAGAGAAGCTCTACAATAATCGCTTTAGTTATCTATCCTAAAACAACGGGTTGCACTCCGGGACGGGCAGAAGGGAAACTTAGTATTAATTACATTTAAATATTTTCATCATTACCAACCTTAACATCCTCATAAAGACAATCTATGCAGCCTGCGGATAATGAATGCGTCGTCGGTGTCTGTGAATTGACATGGGAATCATTTTTCTGACCATGTCTTCCCTTGGTAGGCGTTTTGCATCGGTATCCGACATCCACGCGGGCGGAGCCGCATATATAGTATAAAACATAAGTATGTAGTATAAAACAAAGTCACTTTCTCTGTCTCTATATCCCCATATATGCTTAAATCTTTAAAACTACGCAACGGATTTGTTGCGATTCTTTTAAATATAAAGAGTGATTCAAAAGGAACGTTTATATGTATGTATGCAAATCATAAATATATGCATCCGTGTGAGCCGGGGCGGGTCGCTAGTATATAAATAAAAATATTAGTAACCAATATTAAGTTCACATTCCTTTTAGTTATTGTATGATTCACTCGGACTTGTCCGTATGATTCAATTTTACGGCGTTCGAACTAATATGCTACCTCCCCCGCAGCTATAAACTAGTGCCGCGCTTTATAAATGTACACTTTAATTTCCAGTGTTAACAAATACATTTGAGCACGAAGTAAATCTGGAAGCCATTACTCACCATAAGCCTCACCTCTTGTAGCGAGCATGACTCGAGTATAAACATAAAGATAAATTGTCCGTTCACATAGACCCTCGTGGCCTTTTGCGGGTTAAGTAATAAATATGCAAAGTTTAGGAGCATTTCTAGACTAAATCGTACCTATAAGGGATGGGTGTTCAAGTCACAAATTTTGCGAACAGGTGTGTTTAATACGAATTTTAGGCAAAATATTGGTTTTATCCACCTTCGGTATGGATAATAATGATTTAAGAAATTTTCTGCAAGGATTCTCTCTATCTTGATTTAGTTAGCTGTCGCCTCGTTTTATTTCCAGTCGGTCGAAAATATATTAGATAAGATAGATATTCATGAATAATCGGTTTTAATATTGACAAGATCCATTATACGCTGTCAATTAATATTTACTTTCCGTCCAAGTTAATGACAGAGTTTTTTGTACTTTTATCAAAGTTCGTGTCTCAGATAATATTTTTAATAGAGATTCACGTTTGATTCCCTTCGAGACTAATTGAAAATACTTGAGAACTTTAGCGTTTATTGCTTGTGATGAATTTAATATGGCAGGTAGATTGGGATAATATAAATTCATGGCGTAACTTAGAGACCATAAGTATATTTATATCAGCTTGTAAAGTAAACTTGAAAGATTTACATTTTATGGACTTGTAAGGGCATATCAATAATACACAAAATGAATTTAACAATACAAAAATGCTTTAATTCAAAGAAGAATTCAAAATTCGACTCTATTGCAAAGTAACGTCAGTCAAACGAGCAATCTCCTACCGGAAATAATTATCTACCGGAAGTGGAGTGCAATGATTTCCGTACCTTTGATACTTGCAGTAACTGAAGCACCTGCGCTTCTGCCTCCCCCGGGATGGTTAGAGCCGTTATATTTGTACGAGTTAGCATTACAGACATACTCGCTCGGCTTGGCTTTGAATTTTTATCTAAGTTATTTCAATATTTCTATCAAAAGAAAAGGAGTTATGATGTGTGACTTCATATTCTCTTTGCATTTTCAAATAATGGTGTAGGTAGTAACATTTACATTTCATTGATCTAAACAGCTATAGTATGCAGGTACCTACAAAAGTGAGATGTACTCAAAGCTATTTGCTTATCTGCTATATGCTTGCTGCACCTTGACTGTCTACATAGACTCCTCCGCTCTTCTATATACCTACTTTTTGTACATGGAAAATGATTTAATCAGTGATCTATACATAATATTTTCGAATTCAAATATATATATTCCGAAGATATCAATTTTAGATATTTTTTTCCGTTTGTCTTAATGTGTATTTGGATTGGCGCAAAAGCGGCTGAATGATTTGGATGATACTTACAGATAAGTATCATCCAAATCATTCAGCCGCTTTTGCCATTAATCCATAACATTCATTCCCGTGAATATATTTCGCCTTTCCACGTCGGTGACACCGCAAGCAAAAGCTAATCTTAAGTAGATAAATGTAATATAATTACGACAGTAAATTCTGCTCAATTGAAATCTAATGTAACTCAATTGAACTTAATTCTGTAACATCTAACTCAATGACATGCTCACATACGTCTTACCCTACTAATGTAACAAATGTGAATGTTTGGGTAGATAGATGTATGTTAGTTGTTGTCTTATACATTCGTAAATTTGGTACGCAGATAATTTGTAACCTGGACTTTTTAACTGTGAAACCGGGGGCGTAGTGAGTACATAGAGTCACATCTTCTTTTAATTATTGGCATGGGAATTCATTAAATGGCCTCCCGCCTCCCTCCAGCTCTGGGCGTGGCGTGTCAGACTTTTACTGACTAAAACCCACCCGTGTTTCTTCACTTGCCTATGCGCCAGGGCAACGGTTTCTTTTGTAGCCAACCCGCAACCCTAACCCAGAAGGCATTGATCTGCGTGGACCCCGACACGACGTGCTGACTTTGAAGCGCACATGAAAGGCAACGCGCCGTCGACTCGGGCCTGGTCCTTACCGGGCGGTAAGCTGCCCACTGCTCACCGCCCGCAGGCCCGCGCCTAAGGTGGCCGGAAGTTCGATGTTATCTCACGAC
This sequence comes from Sesamia nonagrioides, assembly GCA_017933935.1. Lineage (NCBI taxonomy): Eukaryota > Metazoa > Arthropoda > Insecta > Lepidoptera > Noctuidae > Sesamia > Sesamia nonagrioides. Next base: position 782,713 of record JADWQK010001030.1, on the reverse strand, counting down.
CAGGAGTCACACCTTCTTCACATGGGAGTAGGCAGAAACTTGTTACGATCCATACAAACTGTTGCCTCGTTTCCGTTCATACATTTGGTCATACATGAACGTTATGTTTTGAACATCTAACCTAATACATGTTCAGTTATGCATCCAGTCACGTGTGTGAATAAAAATCTTCCAAAAGGGTGCGCTTTGCAGGCTGTTTGTTGAACAAATGATTTTATTTGAATACGGATCGGCATGCCCCGTCGCGTCCGGTACAAACGGACTGTGCACTGACGGGGGTCGCGCGAGGCATGCCTACATAAACCGTGTCGCTTTATCCCTCTGAAGGTCGACAGAGCGCTCTGTTTGATAACACAGCGTTTAAAAATTGTTGACACAACAATTGGGATGGCATACATTTTAGATGAACCGAGAGCGTTTCGAGTACAGCCTCCGAGATGTAGGTTGCGAGTACCAACGCGTGGGCGCTTCACTTTGTGTTAATAATTTCATTACTGTTGCTCTCAAAATGATGAAGGAAAACTTTGTGTGAACACCAGGAAATTCAACGAAATGTAACATGTACCCACACACAGACCCCGCAAGGTAGATTACAGCCCACTCGCTCTGGAAGGGAGGAGGCATAGATCCCAACAGTGCCTGCAGCTAGGAGCATTTCATGAAAAAATATTCATCCAAAAGTGGCAAAACTGCAACGGGTTTGTCAGACTCCCTCATTGATTCCGTACCAATCTATACAAATAAAAACTGTTTTAGTGCATATTTGTTGTTACAGCGGCAACAAGCCTACATGAAAATTTCAGCTGTCTATCAAATTTCATGAGATACAGTCTGGTGACAGACGGACAGTGGACTTTAGTGTTAATACGGTCTCGGATTTCGCTTGGTTTTTTATAACTGAGACGACTCTGATAACACACCAACTCACTAACAAACTAAACAAAATTATTCGATAAAATTCTCAGTAGCATCTCGTGGTTGGAATAGAGCGCCATGAATTTCGTCGAGACTTAATAAAAACATTTCTCTTTCGCAGCCCGGCTGGTCGTTAGAGTCTGCTTTTCGATAAATTTAGTTCGCTGGTGCATTTTCAGTGGTCAATTTTCATCTCTCGTAAAACTAGGAGGTCAGATGGCAATCGTTCATGTTGATATTGACATTCAGTTGCATCTGCGGCCGACATTTATATGTGGAAGCGCAACAAAGTTGGTTTTTTTTTTGTCTTTAACAATAATAGTAAATAATATTCAAATAATAATATGTGTATTTACATGTATAAAAAGCAATAGAATCATAAGGCGTCAAAAATCTTATCAGTTTTGTTGACGCTACTACGGTCCGGACGAAGCGTTTCATCTCGTCTTTTATACCTTATACATCGAGAGATTAGAACAATTTGCCAACGGCGCGGCGGTCTTACAGTTCTACTACAATTTAATAGTCTTTGAGGCTTGAATGAATAGGCTATTAATAAACTAGCGTGCTTTACTATCAACGATTGCATTATCTACCGCTTACCAGCAGGCGGGATTGCGGTTAAACACTAGTTTATAATATGTAAAAAAAACAGTGTCCTAAAAGCTGTTATTAACATTGCCGTGTTAGAGATAATTCTATTTCTTTGGCCAAGAAACAGTCGAATCTGTAAGAATTTATACGATTACTAAGTGTAGCTACTTTACCTAACTTTTCACGATGAGAATCGTGATTCACTTCTTCTAAACTTTCACGATGGCCGATGGGGCAGTAAGGTTCTGGAGTGGCGGCCACGTACTGGAAGACGCAGCATAGGGAGGCCCCCAACAAGGTGAACCGATGACCTGGTGAAGGTCGCGGGAAGCCGATGGATGCGGGCAGCACAAGACCGGTCAATGTGGAAAGCCTTGGGGGAGGCCTTTGTCCAGCAGTGGACATCTATAGGCTGAAGAAGAAGAAGAAGCTTTCACGGAGAGGTGGTTATGGAATTGAACTGCAGGACAACCTTCTGAACACGTGAAGAGTTGAGTCATCACTTGACGATATATGAAAACACCAAGTGGGCACTCGGATCCCATAGAATCTATATCTATCTATACTAATATATAAAGCTGAAGGGTTTGTTTGTTTGTTTCAACGCGCTAATCTCAGGAACTACTGCTCGGATTTGAAAACTTCTTTTTTGCGTTGGTTAACTCATTAATCCAGAAAGGCTTTAGGCTATATTGCATCACGCTGCGACCAATAGGAGTGGAGCATAACTAGCTCCACGCGAACGAAGTCGCTGTCGGCCACTAGTTATTAATATACAACAACATCCATCCCAAGATCATTTAGCACAAGACTTGAATGACATCAACAGCGGAGCGTGGCTGGTAAATATTTTGTGAAATTGTTTTCTGTATTGTTTGAGAATCAAACGGTAAAGTCGTTTGATTCGGATTCCGATCTAAGTCAAAATATCCTTGTGCCTTTGAAATGTTAGAGAGCACAAAGTTTAATTTGTTCGACAATGACAAGTGCGGCTACCGACAACTACCTTTACGACGCCACAATTACTACGCTACATTTTCAGTTCAAACATTTTTTGTACCCACACCATGGACGCACAGTTGGTGGTTGGTGTGGTGAAGCTCCAATCGACATCCTCGTCCAACGATACAGAGATGATGTAGCAAATAAGAAGAAAAAAATAGTGGAGGGTCTCCTACATCAATCTCCCTCTGGCGCAGCATCGTTGGTCGATTTGTTGGGTTTAACATTGCACCACCTCACTCAACTGCCGTCTTCCTTCCTATTCACTAAGATTTTTTAAGTGAATGGGCTTAATAAACTAGCGCGCTTTACCATCAATGATTGCATTACTGCCTACCATCAGGCAGGATTGCAGTCAAGCTCTAGTTTATAATTATAAAAGAAAAACTATATATTTTTCAAATCAAAGGAAAAATCTTTTTTGTCTTTAATTTTTGCAAACCATTTCGCCACAAAATACGAATGTAGTCTATCTTAAATTTGTATAACATGCCAAAGGTAAGAAATTACATCAGCTAAAAATGTTACCATGGTATGCGTACTTGAGCGCACAGGTAGTATGTGTGTACGAGGGCCAAAAATGTGTCGCTTCTCAAATCACTGTGAGAGTATTTTAATAGCGCAATGTATTTGTTAAACTGTCGAAGTGACAGCGACCATGATGAGCAGGGTTCAAAATCACAGATATTTTACATTCCGATGTAATCCAAGTCGATTGAGAGAACATTGGAAACAAAATCGTATTATATTTTTAAATTGGTTCCTTTTTCCCCAATTCCTTCCATTCCCTGTTATAGGGGCTAGAGGGAGATTTCCAAAATACCATAAAATATTTTTCGTTGGTAACAAACAGTCTGTGTACCGATTTTTAGCTTCCTACGTTGAAAACTGCGAAAAGTCCAATAGAAAATATCACCTTCCTTTTTAAGGAATTGGGGGCGGATTTTTAAAATAAAAACGTACATCATTTTAAAAAATTGGTATGCTAAATATTTAGTCCACATTTTTAACTTTCCACTTTGAAAAATGCGGAATGCTCCAGACTAACTTTTCTCATTTTAGGTAAAAGGGGGAGAAAGAGACAAAAGGTAGCCAATATTAAGTACTCTCCGCCCCTTCAACTATCACCACCTAAAATCACGTAAATTCGTGAAAAGACGGACAAACAAACAAATACACACACGGTTTCCCTCTTACAAAATTAGTATTGATAAATAAATATATACGGACCAATCACACAGATAGAGCTAGCCCTAAAGTAAGTTCGAGACTTATGTTATGGGATACTAACTCAACTATACTATATTTATAATAGATACATATATAGATAAACATCTAAGACCCAGGCCAATCAGGAAACGATCATTTCCCATCATGACCTGGCCGGGGATCGTACCCGGAGCCTCTACGTCGCAGACAGGTGTGTTGACCGCTGCGCCACGAAGATCGACGAAAGAAGTGTTTGATTGATATCCAACAAAGTTCAATGAAAATTGAACTTTGTTGGATATTTATTTATTTATTAAAACTTAATGTACAAACATTGCACAATGGCGGACTTAATGCCTTAGGCACTTTCTACCAGTCTACCTTAAGGTGATATGACATTCAGTTTGTTATTACATAACTTCAAAGTTTTCTTAAGTTCTTAATTCAAACATATTTAACATATAAAGTGAAAAAATATTAATTTCGGAAGTCGGTGTCTTTGGTCTTTGTATATTCGTTTTTAACACCGATTTCCGAAATTAATTATTTTTCACTTTGTAGTAGTTTTTGGAAGTCGGATCTTTTTTGGAAAAAAAAATCTTTTGCACTTTTTAGTTGTGAAAAGTACTATGTATTCAGTTGCATCCGGTCAGAGTGGAAGCTGGCGCAAATATAGTTGGGAATCGACGTAATTTTGTTTACTTTAATTTTTACTATTAGAATTCCCTCGACTACCTATGGTCTTCATCATCAGATTTACTGCAGACCATTATTGTAATCCATTGGGTGCAAAGTTCTCATCAATATAAATGAATTAAGTCCAAACGCAAAGTAGCTACTGTAAATCTGTGAGGAGTACAGTCACAACCCATCTAGGTGTAAAGTTCTTATCAATACAAATTAATCAAGCCCAAACACAAGGTAGCTGCTGTAAATTTTTGAGGAGTTCCTTCGACTGTGTCCCGGCTCCATCATCAGATCTACTCCAGGCCTTTATTAAATTGTAGTGCTTTAAAATACTTAATGAAAATACTAAGAAATGCACTAGTTCCCCTACGATTTTTGAAAATTCCTCTTGATTTCTCTGGTCTTCCACCATCAAACCCTGATGACCTTATCATGGGACTACCTTGGAAATGTCCTCTTTCCAACAAAAAAAGAATTTTCAAAATCGGTTCATAAACAACAAAGGTATCCGCCAACAACATAAAAAAAGAACATATACGGTCGAATTGAGTAACCTCCTCCTTTTTGAAGACCTAGACGGTTAAAAACTTACAAATACACTAGTCGCCCCTACGATTTTCGAAAGTTCCCCTTGATTTCTCTGGTCTACCACCATCAAACCCTGATGTCCTTATCATGGGACCACTTTGGGAATCTCCTCTTTCCAACAAAAAAGAATGATCAAAATCGGTTCATAAACGACGAAGTTATCGGAAAACAACAAAAAAAAAACATATATACGGTCGAATTGAGTAACCTCTTCGTTTTTGAAGTCGGTTAAAAAATACTGGACACGTGTTTCAGTTTTCGCATATAAGTACAAAAAATGACGTTGTATACAATACGACCAAGTAAGTCATAAATAAGGTAGACTTATAGTTATCTATAACAAAATACGTCATCTTTTTTTTATAAATTATAAACTAGTAATCCCGCCTGATGGTAAGCAGTGACGCAATGGTTGATGGTAAAGCCCACTGGTTTATTAAGAGCCTATTCACTCTAGCCTTGTCTGCCTATTTCCCTATTTACTATTTACTATGATGCGCCTTTCAGTCTAATGGGATTCAGCCGAATACCAATGTTCGACCTCCAAATTACATGGAGCGACCGCATGTGTCACCTTCACAAACTCTTCACACAAAAGTACATAGAGAAAAATAAATCGTAGCATTACTTTGGGGAAAGTTTTAAATCTTCAGTTAAAATTTAAATTCAAGCGTCTTTGGTAATCCTTGAGAAATTAATATGGACTCAGCTGAAACGGAAAGTTAGCATAATTGATGGCTGAATAATTAAACATGACGAAAGTGTTTGGTTTTATAATTAAAAGTAATTAAAATGGGCAGCCTTCAGTATTACTGGCGAGGTTTATGATTTTATCCGGTTTTTGGTTCGGTACAAATGAAATGATTTATACTGTCAATAGAATATCAACCGCAATCATTGTTACACGCCATATTATAAGAAGTTTAATTTTTAAAATCAAATCAAACTATTTATTTGAAATAATCCGCAGTGTCTTAGACAAAAGTCTTCAACCAGTGTATGTTGCCAGTGATGACATATGGAACTGGGACGTGGTCGCTAACAATGGCCTTATAAGAAAGTTCAAGGTCACATCAGGAATGAGGAGATCCGAAGAAGAACGAGGGTAACCGACATAGCCCGAAGAATTGCAACACTAAAGTGGCAGTGGGCCGAGGGGCACATTGCCCGTAGGACCGATTCCCGATGGCGCAGACAAGTTCTCGAGTGGCGACCACGCACCGGAAGACGTAGCGTGAATAGGTCCCCGACAAGGTGGACCGACAACCTGGTGAAGATGGCGGGAAACCGCTGGATGCGGGAGGCGCAGGACCGGTCGTTGTGGATATCCTTGGGGGAGGTCCAGCAGTTGACGTCTTTCGGCTGAAATGATGATGAAACCAATTATAGGCACTTCTAAATTGTCAAAGGATTGCTCAGTCAGTAAGATGAAGCTAAACGCACATTACACAACGAGGATACCTGTTAAGAAGAACGGGTAAGAAACTCCACAGACACTGTTTCAAATCATAAAATTATCCTAAAACATTTGATTACATGGGTCATGTTGAATTTATTCATGTGACAATTGAGAAATATGCAGAAAAAGGTGCACCTTAAAATCGTCCGTTATAAAAAACGATTCCGAAGTTAAATTAAGCCGTGCCAGTTATGAGATGTCTGTTCACGAACATAACAATTGAATCAATACCCTTTGTCTCAACCATTTTGAAGGCACCCTTAACCGCCAGAGCACATTCAATTCAATGAAAGACGTACCCGGTAGTAGCTTTACAGCAAGTACAAAGTGCTCACTTATATGCTATGCAATTAACAATACTAAGAAATATATCTTGGACACTAATGACTGAAGGTGAAGGAAAACATATTGATGAAATCTGGACTTTAGTCCAGGTTTCCTGGTTTCCAGGTTTTTTGTAAAAATCTGAAATCGCCAACCCGCATTGAGCAAGCGTGGTGATTACGCTCAATCCTTCTCTGTATGAGAGGAGACCTGTGCCCAGCAGTGGGACGATAAAAGGTTGATGATGATGAATACACTTAATATAGTTTTTTTCCAATGGTGAGAAGCTCTATTGTGTCTAATACTAATTAGTTGTTGCTGTAGGGGAGCACCAGCGCAGTCAAGCATTTTTGTCAGCGAAGTAACCCACTAACTTATGATATCTTGGCTACATTATGTGTGTTTAATACAAAATTTAAATTTCTGTTCATTTAGTTGGAATATGTGGGCGGGAATTTTATTGTAACATTTTAAACGATACCCCATGAACATGTGTCTACTTTAGCGAGTCTGTAATCAGGCTGAACTAATTGTACCCTATTTCTAGTCCAATAATTATGTGTTTCACCACTCATTTGAATAATTTAAGGTTTTTCTTACGTACTTACTTGATGTTTTCCATAAATGTTTGACAATTTTTTTTTTATTATCTATAAACTGTCACCTAATGGTAAACTGTGATGCAATCATTAATGGTAAAGCGAGCTAGTTTATTAAGAGTAGTAGTTCACTGTAGCCTTGAAGACGCTTAAATTGTTTTTTTTTTTTTTTTTTAAATCTGTTTCTATTTTGGGGCTTTTATGGGGATATGTCAGCCCCATCGTTCCCTTTAAGCTTAAATTATTGTCAGTCGGAAACACCGCCGCTGGCAAATTGTTTGAGTCCCTCGATGTACGCGATGTAAAAAACGTGGCGAAATGCTTCATCCGGATCGTAGGGGTGTCAACAACGTATGGGTGGATACCCGCCGTACGACGGCGACGAGCGGCTCTTCCGATCATGGAACGGAGATGGGGGAATTAAATCATTCAATTCCCTCGCACTCTCTCCAAAATGCGTCTTACAGAACACCGACAGGCTGGCTACTCTTCGCCAGTGCTCCAGCCTTTGGAGAACGTTTTGAACTGAATCTGGTCGCCAATTTGCCTCTTCGCACGCCTCTCCACCGAATCCAAAGTTGACAGGTGGCATTTCGCAGCACCAACCTAAATGTGGTGTGATCTGAGGTCACACCACATTGAGGTTCGAGTCTGTTTGCAACGGTTCGTTAACTTTGACTTATGTAATATGTGATCTCACCATATTACACACTCTTGACACAATTAACATAATATAAAAGCTTGTCGTAAGACTTAAATACTCGTATTTACTTAGTATGAAATAATTAACAGTAAAATAAAATGATTCACAACAAATTATTTAATTTACTTGTTTGTCACAAGTAAATCTCATAACAAGCTTTTATATCACAATAATTGTGTCATGTGTGTCAAATGTGAAATGACGTTATAAGTTTATTTAAATAGTAAAAGTTTTAGTCTAAAAGCATTTTTATATTATTTTTCCACATGTATATAAAATGTATTAGTACCTATTTGTTGTTATAGCGGCTACATAAATACATTCATCATCATCATCTCAGCGTTAATCCCAGTCGCATCCGAAGCTTTCTCAGCTTTGGAGTCTGAGGTCCGCTTTTACCAGTCTAACTGCTGATATGGCTAAACTTCGACATTTTCCGTGAAGTGACTGCCGTCTCACCTCCACAACCCGAAGGCGACATCGAAGCATTGCAGCTGACCAATTGTTGGAGGGCTCCAACAACCCTTTAAAGTCTGCCATTAGATGTCCGTATGGCAACCGGGACCAACGGCTTAACGTGCTTTCCGAGGCACGACCAGACCAGTGCAAATATTCATATTCATGCATACATAAATATATTATCTGTGCTAATTTCAACTCCTAGCTATCACGGTTCATGAGATACAGCCTAATTACAGACAAACAGACAGTGGAGTCTTAGTAATAAGGTTTTTACCCTCTGAATACGGAACCCTGAAAGGATCTATTTCAATTCCCAACGACAATATAATTAGCAGGAAAATACGTGCAACTTCCTCAACTAAAGTAACTATAACTTTAGTCAATTTCCTCGAAGAGCAACAGAGACTTACAAAATGAAGGTATTTACGCCCAGACAGTGCACTACATAACCCAAGCTATAAACGTCTTGCAAAAAACAATTCAATTCCTCGGAAGGTTCCAGAATCTATCTATTTCAAGTTGGATTCAAAAGAGCCAGCCGTACGGAAACGGTCCGAGGGTCATATAATTAAATAGTTGTTCCCATTTGGTACCCAGAGAGGGTAATTTGAGAAAACGCTTCGAAACGAGAATATTAATTGCTGAGATTGAAGTGCAGTAGGTGTTGGGTGATTTGTAACAAATTGTAGTATTATTAGTTTTGCGATTAACTTCATAGCGTAAAGTTTTGTTACCGACCAAAACCAAACTATAAATCATGAACAAAATGGTTTTTGGTAATATACGCACATGTTAGCCATTCAATTAATAAAGTGAATAATGGTCTCTATTGGTTACAAAATTCCTGTTTATGCTCTTATTAGAAAAAGATTTCTAATGAGGTGTCAGAGGAAGGTTGGAGCCTAAGATCAGCCGGGTAATTGTGTAACATACTATCAGTAGGTAGCAATGGGTTTTATTTTGACAATCCAACAACATTCATTGCGGTATTTTGATTGTTGAGCAGACATGTTTTGGAACACATGGAGTAATGGATTAGCAATAGGCTTCGACATGACGCCAAGTGGTAGTAATAGTGTATTACGTACCTAATTAGGTGCCGACGATCAAATCATTTAATTTAAAACGTTCAAAATCTAGTTTCGGTCTCTACGCAGCGTCAAACAAATGTCAAACGGAGGTCATTTCGAGGATTTTTTTTAAAGATTAAAACTGAGATCGGCCTGTGAACGTTCTTAAAATTACCCCTTTGGCGGGAATATCAAGTTATTATGATCAATGTTGATGGAAATATCAAGTTATTATGGCCAATGTTGATGGAAATATCAATATTATGATTAATCTATAGATTCATTTAAAAGTTATTTATCTAGCTACTGTGAATCAGCACTTTTTGAATATTAAATTTATAGGAGACAAATTTATAGTCCCTTGAAACAGCCGCCGTTCACCAGTTACAGTGCATTATTTTACTTCCACCATTGCATAAAAGGGAACGATAATAAAAGCAAAACTTTTTTCAATCTTTACTTTTCATAAACTTATGGATGTAATCTGAAGGACAATTAGTATCATTAAAATCTTGAAAATCTAGTCGCAATCAATAAAAAAAAATATAGGATCAAGTGGGATTGCTCTATTTTTTTTTTTGTATCTTTTTCCCACACTCCTTAAATCTTTGTAAACGCACACGAGATCCCGTATCTTGGTTGCGTTTACAAAGATTTAATAGACTCAAATACACAGTCAGATCCAGAATAACTATTTAAATATATGTAATATTTGTAGCGTGCGGTAATCAAACTCACCACACAAAGCACAGTAGTCAGCCACTGTCCACAACGTGATGTCAAAATTACGATAATTTTCCCTCAGTTGTCATCTGAGTGTATCTTGAAAAGCGTATTAACGTAGCTGTTATTCTCTCCAATACTAAAGCCGTATGTCCTGTGTGTTGTTTCGATACATTACACTAAAACGTCAAAACAAAGAGGCGTGACCATACTGACCATCTAGCATTTAGCAGTTTGAAAGCTAATTCCCACTGAGACAAGTTTAGAGTGTATATTGTCCTGTGAATAGTTGATACTAATGTAATAATATGTTAATACACAGGGGACAGCTCGTCTATGAATATATTATATATTATTTCGAATAAACACACGCAAAAGGCGACTTTAACATGACATTAAGTGAAACAAAACATGAACAACAAACATTTGCATGAAATATATCGGTTCCAGGCACTCTCAAAACTAGTTGAAACAATAAAGAAACATATTAATTAAAAATATAGGAGCATGCTGTTGTCTGGTGGCTAAATTAATTAACGCAGCGCGCACGCTGCGGTCTGCAACGAACCGCTGCGATTTATTGGGTATTGCAGCCTCCTCCTTTGAACATTGTCTCATTATTTAATTAATTTGTTTTACAATCAATTCATATCTTCTGTTTATTACTTCCAGTAGTCCTTTTACACTTTGTTGCTTCTTGCTTATTATGACGTTTAAACAAGTTATTATGTATTTTTTACGAAAAGTATTGATCAAGACATCTATTGATCTAAAACTTGACTTCCATACTGGGCCTTTCTAAGACAGCTGTGTACAAATAAGTATCATAGGTTTTGGTTTATTACTCAAAATAAAAACATCAAAACCAGTATTCAGAACATAAATGTAAATTCAAACAAATTTTGATTCAAAATTATCGTACCGCAGGGATTCTAAATAAGAATCTGTAAACGTGCGCAGTGCTGCACATCCCACCCTATTTCAAGTTAAACAAATCAAGAACTTGACAAAGGAGACACAATAAGGACCGGTGGACTGAAATACTAATGTGTCTACAGCGGTTTCCCCGTCCCATTACAGTTAAAATGTATTCAAGGCTAGAGTGAAAAGGCTCATAATAGTGCGCTTTAGCATCAACGATACAATCTTTATTTCCGTGACAATAAGTTAGTTTCAGAATGATCAATACTTTTGAAAAGTTGTACGTAAGCCAATAATTACTTGCTTTGAATAATTAAAATTATTCAATAAAAATAAATGATTATCCATTCCTCAGTCTTGTACAGATGACAGCACATCAAGCTACTACAATCTGTCAGATGTCTTTATTAGGTTTTAAACTCTATCCATAAAGCTTTAACACTTAAGATTGATTGGGAATTTTTGATAGTTTCGGGTAGGTTGGCCTGCTGTCGTCAGTACTAGCGCTCGCCGAAACGATCATTTTATTTACATCACTCATCACCCCTTCATACACACGTATAGTCTGTAGTAGATACACTTACAAAGTCCTAAGAATTATTGACGTTGTACCTAGCGTAAATAGAGCATTATTTAGCGGGAATTATCGTTCTTTTTTCATAAGCTCATATTTATTTACATTTTTGGCGTATGTGTTACAATTTTACGATAAAATTAATAACCAAAGAAAAATAACAACCCTGGGGGAGACGCTTCAGAATTGTGTACTAACCTTTTACAAACTGATATAAATTCTTGCGAATATTTTATTACCGATAGTTTATTAATAAACTCTTGAAACTCAGTTTCTTTATGTGCGAAATGAATACTTTCAATATTAAAATCATTCAAATTCACGTTACGTTTACTCCGTGCTCACAGAACCATTTAATATTCGCTCTATAAAATGAACGGTCAGAAGTCCAATTAACGACTTTCTTAAAACAATCAATTAAAAAGTCTTGCCACAAAGCATCACTAAATTAATTATAATATTTATGCAAGACTGAAGAAGAAATAACTTCAAATCCTGGCTTACCATAATTCAGTTGGTCTGATTTCCATATCGCATCGTAGAGTTTTCGCAGGATTTGGACAGTCTTAGGAACATAAGCCGAGACACTGGGTGGATATTGTGAGACACGATGTACGTGAAGTTATTTGTCTATGCTCTTAGTATTAAATCAACAACTTAGATGATGATCATATAATTTACTTTTTACAATGCATAAATATATGAGCTGTCACGCCCTTTATACCTTTTTTTTTTGGTTGGGATGGGAAATCATCAAATGACTTCTCCCGCTCTTTCGTCAGACTTCTACTGACTAAAATCCACCCGTGTTTCTTCACTTGCCTGTGGGACGGCCAGGGCCACGGTTTCTTGTTTAACGCCCTTTATACCTGGGGCTTTTATTTAGGTAATTAGTTTTTACTAATTTACATTTCCATTTTATTTTGTTTTTAGGGTTCCGTAGCAAAATGGCAAAAAAGGGAACCCGTATAAATTCGTCATGTCTGTGTGTCCGTCCGTATGTCACAGCCATTTTTGTCCGAAACTATAAGGTAAACTTGGTAGGTAGATGTATTTTGTAAATCGCATTAAGATTTTGATGCAAAAAAGAAATAATAATAATAAATATCCCTCCTCATAATTAAAACTGAAACACTTAATTTTTTTTTTTCATCAAACATACGTATGGGTATCCATGGATAGGTCTTCGAAAATGAGTTTGAGGTTTCTAAAATATTTTTTTTCTAAACCGAATAGTTTGCGTATCAGACGCTTCCAAAGTGAAAAAAAAAGTTGGACCCCCCTAACTTCTAAAATAAGAAAATGAAAAATATAAAAAAACATGTAATGTGCATTACTGTAAAAACTATCAACGAAAATGATTTTGAACAAGATCTAGTAACTAGTTTTTTTTTTAATACCTCGTAAATCGTCAACCGCTTATTACCGCGTAATCTTTCATGCAAATAACTTAAATCCTTTGATTTCATAAATCAATGGTACGGAACCCTTTGTGCGTGAGTCCGACACGCACTTGGCCGGTTTTATTTTTTAACTGAACAGACAGCAGTGCTATTGGGGAGTTTGTTTCGCTACTTCTTCTTCCCAGCGAAAGCACTAGGAAATGGGTGGACGTTTTAGGGGATAATGTCTTATGTAATATTGACGTTCCAAAAGTGCTGATTCTCAGCCTAATTTTAATAAATTACTTTTGAAGTTTTTTTTTTTTTAATAATTATAAACTAGTGCTTGACTGCAATCTCGCCTGATGGTGAGCAGTGATGCAATCGTTGAGTGTAAAGCGCACTAGTTTATTAAGCCTATTCACTTAAAAAACTTAGGAATAGGAAGGATGACGGCAGTTGAGCGAGGTGATGCAATGTTAAACCCAAGACCAACACGACCAAACGATGCTGCGCTAGAGGGAGATCGATCTGGAGACTCTCCACGACCAAATTCCCGAGACAACAACATTTGGCGCATCGTACCCGCCACACATCGCAACACAACTACTCAGACCCGTCCTCCGTACGGCTTCACCAGACATCATGCCGGAACACGACGAGTTCTTTTATTTTGATTTTGAAATTATCCATACTAATATTATAAATGCGAAAGTAACTCTGTCTGTCTGTTTTTTTTTTTCCCGAGGGAAATATAAAAATCGCGATATAACCGAACTCCATGAGGGCGGTGCCGCGGGCGGAGAGCTAGTAATGAATAAAACTAATGAAGGACATATTATCTTAGAAATACTTTGCAATTCATCAACATCTTTATCAGACTTACGTCAGATATAAAAGCATTTTCGTCTAAAGTATCGATAGCAAAATGGTATTACGAATATGGTACCTATCGATTTTAGAAATTATATTATATTAAGAAATTGGTACGGACTACAGCAGGTCAAGCTAACCTAAACTGTCAAAAATCCCCAATCAATCTTAAGCCTTAATGCTTTAGCGATATAGTTGAAAATTTAATAAAGCAATATGACAGATTGTAGAAGCTTGGCGCGCTGTCGTCTGTACAATACAACAGAATACCGATTTCAATCTTATTTGAGTGTAATTTATACTCGCTAAGTATAACGAGCATAATACACCGAAAGTTCATGTTTGCTAATGAACACGGGTACCTATTTAACATTAATACGTGAAAGCGGATCTTTAGTTCACATTGGTTGTATCCTGATGCAATCTATTGTTCAAAAACATTAAAATACCACTATTCTATACAAAACTACGCACTTATCCCCAGGCCCAGGTGTTAGCTATGTTTAATGTTAATTAACCTTTAACACTTTCCTAAAATAACAGACCACAAAGAAAACATTTTCAGAAAAAAATCACTGTTTCCAGATCTATTTACTCGGTTTCTTCTCATTAATTGTTAAGAATTGACATTTGCAGACATATCCAGGTGTAAGCTAAATTTCTGTCACATTAACAAAGCACTTGCCTCAAAAATTTCCTTGAATCAATAAACAGCTTTAATGTACTACCTAGGTCATTCTTTCACATTAGTTGTCGAGACCTGACGTTTCCAGGCGTGTCCAGGTGTAAGCTATGTTTGGCGCACATTAATAATTCGTGCGACGTAGTACAGGCGACGTGTACAAGACTCCAGCTGGTGCAGTCCTCTTGGGGCCCGACACTGTGACCCGCCCGGCGGTTGATGTTTAAAATAAATCCTGGGAAAGAAAATGTACGAGGCTTTTCATACATAGTTTAGGTGTGCTATTTTTAACTGAATTGGAGTCTGCTCACCTGTAGCTGTAATAAACTAGTTAACATACCGTTTATTGTATCGTCCAGCATACGATAAGCTCGGTATCATGACGCTCACAACACACAACAATGGTATTTGATATAATTTGAATATGATTAATAGTAATGTGTGGTAGTGTGTAGTAGTGGGCAACAAATGTCTTGCAATGGCGCCTCCGCCGGGCCGCAACAAACGAGGTAGACCAGAGAAATGCTGGCTTGACGTTGTAAGAGATGACATGCGTGTCAACAATCTCTCACCACAGGATGCTAAAGATCGCCTGAAATGGAGGAGAATGAGCAGGAAAGCGGACCCCGGGATGCAACCGGGGCTGAATGTTGAGATGATGATGAATTGATGATTGATTAATAGTAATTGTCTTAATGAGTCTTAGTGAACTGTATTACGTGAAAAACATAATTATAACACATACTGTTGCTGTCAGAAAAATATAACGATTTTGATCAAAAAATCTTTTACCTTCCAAGCATTCTGAAACCATTAGACAGATTGTGATGAAATTTTGGCAGGGTATTCTGGATATTATTTATCCATTTCCCTAGTGTAGTTCCAAGTGGAGCCGTACTTCGAAGTAGCTGTGCCGTTGCACCAACACGACGGTCTATACATCGCCGATGCCATTGAATGGTATTCTTAGCTGAACACGCTGCTGTGCAGTTATCGTAATACCTCAATATTATCTAATATACCTAGAGCTAATACGGATCTTCTGGCGCTCGACTGGCGTAGACAGGAGGCACTGTTGGCAACCATTATTTATTTTACTTCGAAGCTCCATAGTTTATCATTTGTTATCTAGCTAAAGACTATTATTTAGGTATTAATTTTTGTTTTTGTTTAGTTTTAATTTTTTTTTATACTTTAGGAATACATTCTATGTATTATGTAGTAGGTATTTTGGCATGGTTAGCTGACATATGGCAAATATTTTATTTGATCCTATGTCTAGACATAAAAACTTGCTTCTATACTAGTATAGAAGCAAATTTTTCGTTCTGAACACAAAACGGTGAACGGTGTGCTGCTGGAGAGTTTGTTGCGCTATTTCTTCTGGCGGAAGGCTTCAATTGGCGGGCGTTATGGGGGAATGTCTTATGAAATTTTGACTTTCGTAAAGCGCAAACAAGATATCAGCGAATGTTGCGATTTTAACTGTGCACCAAAATAATCTTGAAACGCTATATGCGAATGGAAAGCGTTCTCAAAGCGCTTTATGTTTCTACATCGCATTTCAACAATTTGTCTGAATCTGTTTAGCCTTCGCAGTCTATAATGCTTCAATTTCTGGGACACAGGTTTCCTCTCTTCAAAAGGGTTGTAATACAAGTCGCGCGCCTAGTTCTAGGACATGGCGGTTCACTTATGATGTTTTCTTTCGCCGTTTTGAGAGCAGTACTGATGAATACATTTTCGACTTTTCCATCATCGCAGATTTACAGACGTTGACTAAACCCACCGCTTAGAATAACAGATACGTACCTGACGAACTGATACTAAAATTATGACAATTCCACTGTGTAACCATTTTGAAAACCTTCCCTCTACCTTATCTCGTGTGTCTGTCTGACTGGTTTTACTGAACGAGACAAATATTTTCACAAAATTATTATCTAATCTTATATTCGGTTCTTGTAAACAAAAGCACATTTTTTTGTCATTTCGCTTGACAATAATACCTTTTTTTTATTACAAAACTGAGCACCTAAATAGTAAAGGAGATGTTTCAGAAATGTATGGAGCCTGGGCCAGCACATTGTACACTTAATGCTAGGTATAGTTACGCGATAGTTCACTGTTTTTAATGTTGATTTCCTATATTGTGGCTTAGTTTTTATACAGATTCAATTTAACTCAGCTAAGGAGTGCAACAGAACTACTAATAAATATGGTGGTCAGCATTAAGCGAAATAAGATTTTGACAGTGACATTTGATTGATGTGCCATGTATCTAAGGCTATCGTATCTATATTATCTACCATATGACTGCGAAAAAAACAAAACATGAATTCCGAACATACGGCCCATTAAATAAACACAATCAACACTCGACACGAACACAACGTTAAAATAGAACTGTCAAAGTAGCCAATCAAACGTCATAACTACTGTCATGGCTACCTTAATAAAGGGTTATCTCACTAAAAACGTTTCAAATAATTAATTAGATATACGTTATCCATCCCTATAAAGTGCGTATGTTTGTATGTCTGTCTGTATGTATGTGCCCGAAGTTGCTCAAAACCCTCACCACTATAGATAATCATATAGATCTGGATGCGCTGAGTTCAAAAAACTATTTTCCGATTTTTTTTTTTTTTTGAGATCCGCGCCGAAGCCGCGGAATCTCGGTCCTTCAAATTAATTCCGTAGTATTTTTTTATGAAAATCTTCTATTTTTTTCCTTTTTATCTATATAGCGTACATACTGGTGGCCCAAAATGAAACATCTCCTTTAACAGTAATTTACTTATTTTGACCTGTGGTAGCTACTTCCATGTGGGAGTCGCTTTATTATTGGTAAAGATACAAGTCCTAATTTTACCTTCCAGTCTAACCAAATGCAGCTGAATACCAGTATTTACATGAAGCATCTACCGTGTGGTAGCGGGCTTGGAATACCTAGTACCAATCCATATCCTCCCGTGGGTGTCGTGAGACAACAAAGGGAACCCTCACCAGGGAAGCGAGCAGCAGCGCTTCTCCTGTGGAATATCAAATTACTGCGATCCCCAAACCGCCTGCCAAGCGTAGGGATTCTAGCAATACCCCCAATGAACGTCTATAGGTTGAGAAAAAGAAGACATGGAGCAACTTACTATCTGACCTCCACAACATAGTTACCCGGTAAATTGAAACTCCTTGGTAAAACTATAATTCAATCGAATAACGGTCGATAAAGTACAGGAATTGATCATAAGTGTTTTGTAGTTGGCATGTATATCCCCGATATCGAAGCTCAGTCTGTCACACCCACACATCACAAAACAAATACTCGTCGTTCATGAACAAACTGGAAACTGCAAAAATTCCATATATTTTACTTTATTGAGCCGGGTGTAGTCGCAAAGCAAATTTATAGCTCGTTGGACGGGGATGCCGAATGCCGACAAACTCGGTGTCTTGTCTATTGACGCGGAAGATGTTATAGGGGTCATTTCGAACTGGTGGAGGGAATATTTACTCACAATAGTCTAAAACCTCGTACTCTAAAGGGTGCTAACGGAATCCTAATACAAAACCTCGCTATCCATCCGTCCGTTTTTAACGGACTGCATCTCATGAACCGTAATGGAGAGGCAGTTGATTTTTTTTTTTATTATTATTATCAAGTAGAAATATTATAGCAACACTTAAAAAAACAGTCCAAATTAAAGAGGGCCCCAATACAAGAACGATGTTTTATGAAAATAAAATGTTAACTTAAACAAAACATGTTTTATGTATGAGAGAGATAAAGAGACAAACTCACGCGCGAAGAAAATAATTTCATTTAGAAAATTTTAATATTTAATCAGTTTAATTCATTAGTTTAAACACTAGCGTAAAATATTTTTTTAAGTTATAGCTATCCATACCCACATACGATGTTTAATATTTTATTCTATTAGTGTGTGAGTTTGTCTCTCTCTCGTACATAAAACATGTCTAACTACTACTTTTACTGGTCTCTTTCAAAACAAGTCTGAGGACATAGGGTATAAAACATGATTACATAGCAATTCGTTGACGTCAACATCTGTGACGATGAGTACATTCACTTTGTCTACTGACGATAACGTTATATAATTTGGCTAATGAAGATAATAGCATCGGTGGTTCAGTGGTAGAATGCTCGCCTGCCACGCGGGCGGCCCGGGTTCGATTCCCGGCCGATGCAGTCAGCTTTTTCTTTTTTTATATTATATTTTTTTCTTTTTTATGTTAGCCTCAGCATTTTTAACACGCTGAGAAAAATTCCGTAAAAAATAAAAATACTGAAATTAATAAAAAAATTCAAATTACTTCTGTTTTCTTTTCTATTAGATTCAACTTTATCTCATTTTATGCAGACAAAGTAAATCTTGAAAATACTTACCAAAATATGTAAATGAAGTTATAAGATACAGTTTAATTACAATTATCAATTTATATTATCCCTAGAAATATATGCTTAAGTAGATTTATTTATTTCTAATCATTTATGTTTTTAAAGTTACCTAACCTGAGGAAGTTTATTTTAAGAATGAGCCCAGATATTGGTGATTAATTCTGGGCTACATCTTAAAATAAACTGAATGCTATTGTCAACTCTACCGAAGAACTGAAATTTTGTAATCAACTAAAACTTAAATTAGTCCCGATTAATTAAGTTTGTGAACAAGGACAAACTAAACTAAATAAAATAAAAGAACAAAATGCACTCAACTTAATACATGCGTCTTGTTCTTTCTATTTCAATAAGACAAGGACAGAAGATAAATATTAGTTCCGTCCTCTTTTAGAGGTTTAATTTTACCTTCGACGAATATCAAGATCATCATCATCATCATCAAAGCGTTAATCCCAGTCGCATCCATAGCTTTTTTCCGCTTTGGAGTCTGGGGTCCTCTTTACCAGTCTAGCTGCTGATTTTAGCTAAACTTCGATATTTTCTATAAAGCGACTGTCGTTTGACCTCCACAACCCGAAGGTGACATCGAAGCTTTGCAGTTAGACCAATCATAGACTTTTGAGGGCTCCATCAACCTGTAACGACTGCCACTAGATGTTCGTATGGCAACCGGGACCAACGGCTTAATGTGCTTTCCGAGGCACGACCAGAGGAATGCTACCACTACGCCACCGAGAATATCAGGAGGAATATCAAGATAATTAATATATTTATAGTAGCAGGTATATTACCTAATACAGCTTCATATTAGTCCTGTAGTCTCCGAAGAGTTCGGCAGCGGAGCAGCTACAGCCAACAAGCTAATATAACTAAAATATTACCGTACGAGTCTGCATGGTGCAAGAGAGGGGGTGATATGACTTTTAAAACTGGTTACCGTAAAAAAAACGAACTTTATTTAACCTTCGTATGTCGGTAACCAGAAAGGTCCCAAACAAGATAGAAAAACATGATTACAATGACGGAGAGTATCAAATAGACGCTTGAAAGGTAATCATATCTAAGCGACAAAAATTCGTAAATTGAGTTATATACACCAAACGACGCAGAAAAATCTAGCGGTCGAAATTCGCATGGTGTATGTATATACACCATGCGAATTTCGACCGCTAGATTTAATTTAAAAAAAATAAAAAATTATAAAGAATTAAATTAAGAAATAATTATAATAAAGAATTTTAGAAAAATTCGTAAATTGAGGTTTCTCAATTTACGAATTTTTGTGGCTTAGATATGATTGCCTTTCAAGCGTCGAAATCCTTTTACACCCAATAATTAGTTAACATAATATTTATTTATAAAAGGATCATAGGTAACTAATTCTAATAGATTCATAGCCACGGAACTTAAATGATTATAACTACTACACTACATTATAACATTAAGTTATCTAGTGATATCTAATGGTAGGTAATTACCTATACCTGTATTTCCTCCACCAAAACTAGCAACTTTACAAAATCAACTGAACAAAACCGTTAATAACATTTACGAACAATTCCCGATTAGAAATCCAATCTTCAATAATTCCTTTATTAATAGAAAATGCAGTGCAAAACGAAACGTATCATTAAACGAACCAACTTATTGGTGCCTTGCTCATAAATTAGAAGCTGGCGTTCTCTTTGGAATCGGATAGCTATTACACGGATAACATATGCGACTTAAATCCTGTGAAATTCAATTGTATTATATTCGTTTAATTAATGGGTAACGAACGTTTCCATAATGGCGCGGATTTAATTTATATGGGAGTTGGAGAATTGTTAAAGTATGAGGATGTATTGATGACGACTGAAAGCAGAATATTTAAACTTCTCGCTTTGGGAACACCAGAAAACATTTAGATCCGTAGGTAAAGAGTTTTCGTATTTTATACTAAATTTTACTTTCAAAAGTCTATTATTAGTAAATGCATGACTTTTTCTTCCATTGAATGATTAGTGCCTCATTAATTAAACTACCTCGTTGGTCGAATTTAGGCAAGCACTACTTTAAGCACTCATGTTCTGGGTAGCGCTGTAGTAATGTGTTAAAAAACCAGGTCAGGCAACTTGGTATTACTTGGCTTTCCATCAGGAATTTATCAGTACTAACCCGGAGTATGTATCTATTGGCACCCGGCTGATGGCAACAAGCTCATTCTCTGTTACATGGTAGTTAAAAAACTGTACACGTAGATGTACCACAAGAAACAGATATTATGTTATGAATATTGCAATTCTATTAAAATTAATGCCACTTATCTACTAAGGCACTTCTGTACGTAAGAAGACAATTTATATTACGCATATAAATAAAGCTATATCACCACAGCGCATCACACAGTGAAACAAGCTCTTGCATGAAGTCACTAATATAAATGTCGTCTCAGGCTTGCCTCTCTTCTTATACATTTAAAATGTCTACCAGAGAACTCGTAAATACGTTTTCCATAAAAAAAAAAACTTTTATTGCTACTCGTTCGTAAAATTTTGATAAAACATAAAATATAACACTTAAAATGTTTGATTCACTGCCCTCAAATAGAGTTGTAATTATGCCCGTTTTATCTTCGCAATAAAAATGTACTTTCTTTGCTTCATAAAAGATGACTTGAAGATTCATGATCATTTTCGTACAAGTACCAACACAGCACAGATAAGGACGAAAGTGCTGGCTCTTAATATAAAGCTTTACAGAAACATTTTAAGAAACAAGATCACCAAGGTTACGATTAAGCGTAGCAACACCATTATTAAATAAGGAATACTCTAAATCTCTCCTAGATCTCATCATTCCACATATTATTACTCCGCCTGCGGCATAAAAAGGACGCAACTAACATCCATCGCTGATAATAACTACCTATGGAGTAATGTGGCGTGTTTCCGCATGTACGGGGGCTAAGCGTCAGGATTACTGTGCTGCTGATATAGCCAAGGTAGGTTAAGACGCAGCCTTCACGACTTAGGCTCCCATTATATCGAACAGCCAATGGAACACATGGCGTATAGGAATGAAACTAGGGTTTCTGAGAAAGTTCTTCTGATACTTTTGTAAAAAAAAACTTTTTTTGTAATTATAAACTAGTGCTTGACCGTAATCCCGCCTGGTGGTAAGCAGTGATGCAATCGTTGATGGTAAAGCGCGCTAGTTTATTATGAGCCTATTCACTGAAAAAACTGAGGGAATAGGAAGGAAGACGGCAGTTGAGCGAGGTGATGCAATATTAACCCCAACAACACGACCAACGATGCTGCGCTAGAGGGAGATTGATCTGGAGACCGTCCACGACCAAACGCCCGACACAACAACATTTGAGGCATTGTACCCGGCACACATAACAACACAACTGCTCAGACTCATCCTCCGTACAGTTTTACTGGACATCATGCCGGAACACGACGAATCGCTTGGCGGCAAGACTGTCCGGTGGGTGGGTCTTCTGCCGCTAACTATGCTATGTATTATGTTTGTTTGTGTGAAGCCATTCGTTAGGGATTAGAACGGGCAATTGTGTCCAAAAAATATTGGAACTGGAATTAAATTGTTTATTTCTGTTTACAGATCTTTTAAAACAAGTAAATTTTTGGTAACTGTTTTATTGAATGAATGGCCCTTCGTGCTCGACACAATTTATTTACGGTACGACGTGTTAACCGCGCCATTGAAAAATCCTGTGGTCTAATGCAACGTGTAACCAAAAGGGTATATACGGACGGCAGCAACAGTCAAGCTACCGGAAACTGTCAAATATTCCCAATAAACCTTGAGCCGTAATGCTTTAGTTATAAAGTTGAAAATCTAATAATGTTGCTAACACCTACGTTAGAAAAGATAGTCATCTTAATATTGGTAAGTACCGAGACGTGCAACGTTTAGTTATTGACCTACGTAATGCGAAGACACGTTTGTTATGATTTAAATTGATTTTGCATATGAAACTAAAAATTTCATATGAATTCTTAGAATAGTCCATGTCCTCCCGTGGGTGTCGTAAGAGGCGACTAAGGGAACTCTCACCAGGGAACTCTCAGCAGCAGCGTTTCTCCTGTGGAATAACAACTTACTGCGATCCCCAACCTGCCTGCCAAGCGTGGGGATTATGGCAACCCCAAAATGAAATGAAAGCCTTGGGAGAGGCCGCTGTCCAGCAGTGGACCTTTATACGCTGAGAAGAAGAAGAGGAACTGGAACTCTTCCACTATCATTTGATATCATAAAAAGAAGCCTTGTTGTGTATATACCCTTTTCGTTTCACGTTGTATAATTATGATAAGTATCTATGGTATATGGCGATGGCGGCGAATCGTTCTCTTTTTCATTTCTTATCGATGGTACTAAATTTTATATTGTTTCTTCCTATTAGGTGCAAGTAGTAGGATCAAGTCATCCAAGGTGTAGGTGAGCGGGCACTCCAGCAAGTGGGCATGGCCCAATTGTTGACAAAATTACATAGTAATCCCCACAACACTGATGACCGCGACCATACACGGCTATTAAACCATAGTTTGTCACGACAAAAAAAATAACTGTGTATAATGGGTTTAAGTCTTTGAACCCAAGTCCAAAATCTACCAAATCAGAAGAAACATTTCTACAAAATCTCAGAACACGAAAACAAGCACCAAGTATTACCGCCTCGTCTTCAAAATAATAAACATGTCCACATCACATCAGCCCTCGTTACGCAGTCACTCTTATCCGCTGAGCTCTTATCTCTCATTAGCGATACAGAATCCCCGTTAAACCCGCGATGCTATAATAAAACTCCTTGATAAATTTTATTGGGCCATCTTCCCTCTTTCGGATAATGTGCGGGTATCTTTACATCGAGATATCAATGAGCACTGTAGATTTGATTATGATATTATTTGATGACTACGCTTTATGATCCCGAGTTACGATTTTATTGAGTTACTGAGATTAAAGATTGTCAAGGAATTGTTTGGCTGTTTAATTTTAGTACCACTTGAATTTATTGTTTGAAAATTATTAGACCATTGAAAGTTTATTCTTTAAGGATTATTGTTCTAAATCTTCGCATTCAAACAAATTGCAAATAGAAACCGAATATACTCTAAAACGTAAGTTTATATACACCATCACTTGTCTCAGTGAGAAATCGGAACGGAAATCCAATTTTAACTGTACTCCCAGTTAATAAACTGCATTTAACTTAAATATCAGTTCACTATCACCGGCTTTTATCGCCGCACTTTATGTGAGACTGGATTCGATCTAATCTCTTCCTCGATGCACCGGATTAGTATTCTTTCAGCGCTCCGAAGATGTACGGCGCACAAAAACCGCAACAACACACTTCTATTTATATGCTAATAAACCAAACTCCACTCATATTGCATTTTAAGCGATAAACTCTCGAGTTTTATATCCACCGTCGCCATTAGAAGATTCGGGAAAAACTTTAAAAAATAAAACATGCTGGTTCTAAAGCGGCGTTCCGTTGCTAATTGCCGTTTTTGCCTTCTCGAAAATAATACATTTCACCGGAATGGCGTACTTTTTTCTCGACTTTTGTGCTTGAGTATTTATTATGTTCATATATGCTAGCGTTTCAGTAAGGAAATCTAACGATGAAGAGTTTCAAATACGACAGTATTTCTTGAAAGACATTGAATTTATTTAAATACTTATGTAACATACTTAGAATAGTGTTGTTATTTTATTGAATAATAAAACCCAATTGAAGTATTTACTTTGTGTTTGGCCCTAATCTCTTTATCACTAAATATTTTGATTTTGCCAAGTACAATTAGTCTGAAATATTGTGACAGCACAGTTGTGGAGAGATACCTGCCGGATACTCGGGCTAGTAGGGAATCAATTCGGTCCAAAAGAGAGGCTATTATAGAGCGAACGGGTGTTGCACTACAGGCAGTCTCCGAATGGGGCAATGCCAATCTTGTAGCATTCAATGCCGCCAAAACACAGGCGTGTCTTTTCACCGCCAAAAGGAGCCCGTTCACCTTGGCTCCTACTTTTCTAAATGTATCCTTGGAATGTACCGACCGCCTTCAGCTTTTGGGAGTTGAGATTTCCTCGAACCTAAATTTTGAGCCTGGAGCTCAGGCGTAGAGTAGCCAGCCTTTCGGTCTTCTATAGGATGCATTCTGGCGAGTGTGCAAGGAAATTGCATGATTTAATTCCCTCATCTCCGTTCCACCATCGGACGACCCGTCGTACGGCGAGTTTCCACCCTTACTTTGTTAACACCACTGCGATCCGGACGTAGCGTTTCGCCTCCTCCTTTATACCGCATACATCGAGAAACTGGAACAATTTGCCAGCGACGGTGTTTCCGTCGGACTACAATTTTAGTGTCTTCAAGGCTAGAGTGAATAGGCTCTTAATAAACTAGTGCGCTTTACCATGAACGATTGCGTCACTGCTTACCATCAGGCGGGATTGCTTGCGGTCAAGCGCTAGTTTATAATTTATAAAAAAAAAAATTGTATTGCGTATACGACTTCACGGGTTTTTACGACTTTTTAACTGACAGTTTATAGACCGACCGAAAAGAATATATATTACGAGATGAATATATACAGCGATTCAAGTTAGAGCTATAAGAAATCATTAAAGATATAGAAACTAGAATGTTTTTGTATATTACTATAATTTTTAATTGTGAATATAAATATACGAGACGTAACGTAGGTACGAGATGGTAATGTCAGTGTCATATTTAAGGTTCGGGTGCTGCGCTCCGTGTCACGGGTTCGATCCCCGCACGGAACAAATATTTGTATGACCTACAAGATGTCGTTCCGGGTCTGGCTGTTTGTGTATGTGTGTTTACAAATGCGGGTATTTTGTGATAAACCTGTGATTTGTGCTAAAGCAACTTTGACCTAAACAAAATGACATTCTAACAACGCTAATAATGATTGAAAAGACAAAAACTTATACGGAACTGACAAAATGTTTTGAACTCGATTGTCAGTGTGTTAATCATCACAACATTCAAGGTCGATTCCTTTAATTTGCGGACCGTTATTGGTCAAGTATATTTACCAGTAATGAAGCAAATACCCCATAGCTGACCTTCCCATAACATGGGAGCACCTACTAAAGTCATCTTGCTAATGTATTCATATGTCCAATTTGGAAATAAAAAACACTGCCATTGGCAAACTAAAATGGTTCGTTCACGTTTGAAGGAACTGAGCATCAAGCACATACAATGCAATACGAACCGGAAAAAGATTGACAGCTTCTTTATACTAAAAGTAACATGATAATCGAGCATGACATAACAAAAACCCGCCCTTTATGAGGCAGAACTTATCTGAATATTTTCCATACGAATATACTTGCCACTATAACCCATAGTGCGCGTTGAACAAAGGCTCTGAGCCCGCTTGATACAGAATGATTTAGGACGAGAATTTCTTTCTTTTTACTTTTTTTATCTTTCCGGGACATTTGGTGGCGCGGCCGCCCCCGAATAATGACGTACTACGTTACTGAATTTATTAATGTTTTTTATTTTTTTTATCGGTTTTCGGTGTCAGATAGTGATGGGCTGTTGAATTTGAACTTCAAATATTTTCTTGGAACGTGTCTTAAATGTGGCGGCAATTTTCATTGTTGCAGCATGTTACACCTTTGCAAGCTGTTAAGTAAAATGTGTTTATTATCTTGGATTTAATAATAAACACTACATTTATTACTTCAAAATTCTGTGCTAATTTTTAAAGTAAGTCATCTAATAAAGTGTAAAATAAAGAGTTATGTATTTTTACTATGACATCTCAGTCAACATAATTGACAGCCTCCGTGGCGTAGCGGTAGCGAACGCGGCGTTGCGCAAGGAGGCGCGGTTTCGATCCCCGCACAGTGCAAATGTTTGTATGCATGAATATGAATATTTGCACTGGTCTGGTCGTGGCTCGGAAAGCACGTTAAGCCATTGGTCCCGGTTGCCATACGAACATCTAGTGGCAGTCGTTACAGGTTGTTGGAGCCCTCAAAAGTCTAAAAATTGGTCTAACTGCAATGCTTAGATATCGCCTTCGGGTTTTGGAGGTCAGACGGCAGTCACTTCACGGAAAATATCGAAGTTTAGCCTAAATCAGCAGTTAGACTGGTAAAGCGGACCCCAGACTCCAAAGCTGAAGAAGCTGCGGATGCGACTGGGATTAACGCTGAGATGATGATGATGATCTCAGTCAACATAACTAATATTATGGAAAAGGAATTAATCAATACAAGCATAATATTAAAGTATTTAAAATTAAGTTATATAAAACTATAACAAAGCACCGGTCCTTTCCTGGACTGGAAAGGACTTGGCATCAACATCAACGGCGAGTACATCACTAATCTCCGCTTCGCAGATGATATCGTGGTCATGGCTGAGACCCTGGAAGACTTGGGCAAAATGCTCAATGACCTCAGCAGAGCTTCCCAACAAGTGGGTCTAAAAATGAACATGGATAAGACGAAGATCATGTCGAACTCTCATGTCGCACCCACTCCAATTGTAGTTGGTTGCTCTGCACTCGAAGTTGTTGACGAGTATATATACCTGGGACAGAAAGTCCAACTAGGTAAGTCCAACTTCGAGAAAGAGGTGTCTCGGCGAATCCAGCTCGGTTGGGCAGCGTTCGGGAAGCTACGCTACATCTTCTCGTCGTCCAAGATACCACAGTGTCTCAAGACTAAAGTCTTTGACCAGTGTGTGTTGCCAGTGATGACTTACGGAACTGAAACGTGGTCGCTCACAATGGGTCTCATACGAAGGCTCAGAGTCACACAAAGGGCAATGGAAAGAGCTATGCTAGGAGTTTCTCTGCGTGATCGAATCAGAAATGAGGAGATCCGCAGAAGAACCAAAGTCACCGACATAGCTCTGCGAGTCGCTAAACTTAAGTGGCAGTGGGCAGGGCACATTGCTCGTAGAACCGATGGCCGATGGGGCGGCAAGGTTCTGGAGTGGCGGCCACGTACTGGAAGACGCAGCGTAGGGAGACCCCCAACAAGGTGGACCGATGACCTGGTGAAGGTCGCGGGAAGCCGATGGATGCGGGCAGCACAAGACCGGTCATCGTGGAAAGCCTTGGGGGAGGCCTTTGTCCAGCAGTGGACATCTATAGGTTGAGGAAGAAGAAGATAACAAAGCCCAATAAACTAAAAAGACATCAGCGTGTAGAAACTTTCCTCCACAAAGATTATGCAGAGAACGTTAAGCGGAGAACACATTAAACGCGCCGGCTTCAAGACATAATTAAAGTCGGCGCCACTGAGAATGTTCGAAAACATTATTTCAGAAGTGCGACTACGAATATTACATTAAAATCAAGCAAAGGAAGCAGACTAAGTAAGTGCATTTCCGCGAGGAGTGCCGCGGCTTCTAGTTAGAGACTGCCGACTTCCATCTAGACGCAGATGGAAGCCGGCCTGTCGCACTGAGCCGGCCGACACAAGGACCCAAATGGTGTGGGGAAAAATGTCCCAATACTAGGGCTGGCCAACATGTCGAGGTTCATCATGGGTGGTTGAAGTTATGATGATATGGGAGATCGACGATTCCCGCGCCAAATTCACAAACTAAAGTAAATTTAATTAAGCCCCTTTATTCATAAACGTGGCTTAAAATTAACTAGTGATTAGCGACTGTCCTTCGTCAGTTAACTTTAGTAATCGTTTAAGAATAAATACCATGATGTTTAAGGGGTTTATTCATAAATAATGATTACATTTTTTTTATTAGATTAGAATTTAGATTAAGGGAAGTTCAATGCATCTTTTTGTTTGTATTTCTTTAAGATTTTTTACTAATTTTTTTTTTAAGAAAAGAACAGAAGGTAAATATTAGTTTAGACCTCTCAAATTATTTAACGTCTGTTGAAAATAAACGTATTGTATTGGCTAATCGTTTTATCAACGTGTATCTTAATTTGTCAGATCTAAACAAATATTTTCTCTCCTGTCCTTTTCTTAAAAAATAGAAATAAAAATGCACTGATTGAACTTAAATTTAGTTTAGATTATGAACAAGGGGTTCGATGCTATTATGATATGTTTACTTCCATGTTGAAGTCACGCCACAAACGACCTGGAGCCTAACTGACACCATTAACTTATGTTTAGAAGCATACAACAAAGTAGCAGTGAAAAAGTATATTAAGGGAAACAAGTCGTTAATGCGAACAAAACGACCCCCACGGGGGTGTTAACCATATGACAATAGGACACCGTCGAAAACTACTAACTGCAGGAACTAACAAGTCCCCTAACTATCTTACTTAAAGTGACATACATATGACAACCCTGAACTATACTCAGTTACAAGTTCGAGGTGAATTAAAATAAATCGAACCGACATCAAATAGTTGCCTCTCGGGGCCGTAATAGCGGCCGTAGTGGCGGCGCCACTGCACCCCGCATTTGTTTGTTATTTTTCTGTACTGTGTATTGCTTAAATTGTCTTAATTGAGATTGAAGAAGGTTCTCTTATTTAATTTAAAGTTAACTGGTAAAATGATTTAAAAATATTCCGATCTCTGAAGGGCTTAATATTATTTTGGCTCAGCAGGTTTTCCATCGCCCACACAAAGAGTCGTTTATTGACTATTAATAAGCAACATGTCTAAGTCCTGGTGTCCTGGTGTCCTGGCGTGTATAAGTCGTGGTGGCCTAGTGGTTACAACACCAGCCTCTCAAGTATGAGTGCGCAGGTTCGATTTTAGGTCAGGCAAGTACCAATGTAACTTTTCTAAAGTTATATGTGCTTTCTAAGTATATCTTGGACACCAATGACTGAAGGTGAAGGAAAAACATTTTGAGGAAACCTGGACTTTAAGTCTGAAATCGCCAACCCGCATTGAGCAAGCGTGGTGATTACGCTCAATCCTTCTCTGTATGAGAGGAGACCTGTGCCCAGCAGTGGGACGATAAAAGGTCGATGATGATGTCTATTGAGCATTTGTCTATTTTAACAGTTATAGAATAATCAAAGAAAAATCGATAAAGATAAGAAGCCTTTTTTTTGGGATGGGAAATCATCAAATGACGTCTCCCGCTCTGGGCAGAGCGGAAGGGCGTGTCAGACTTTTACTGACTAAAACCCACCCGTGGTTCTTCACTTGCCTGTGCGACGGCCAGGGCCACGGTTTCTTGTTTAACCACCCCGCAACCCTGACCCAGGAGGCATCGGTCTTCGTGGACATCTCTTTGAGGCGCGCGTGAAACACGACGCGCCGTCGACTCCGTTACCGAGCGGCGAGCTGCCCATTGCTCACCGCCCGCAGGCCCGCGCCTACGGTGGCTGGGAGTTTAGTGTCATCTCCCGACCAGGGCGTCTCCTGCGGCGGCTAGTGGCGTGAGGTCGCTGGGAGTCCCGTTGCCTCACGCGCTCCGCCTCCTCCTTTGCCAGCATCACTGCTTCACAGAAGGAGGTGACGGCCTGCCATGCACTCTCGCTCCGGACCATGGCCTGGACCAGGGTCGGACGCGAGAGATCGCCGCCGATCGCCGCTACGAGAACACGGCGGTGCTCTACCCAAGCCGGGCAGACCTCCACCGTATGCTCCACTGTGTCCTCAGGGCGATCCACATAATGGTGACACCCTGGCGTTTCCTCCCGCCTTATACGGAACAGGAACCTCCCGAAACAACCGTGTCCGGTGAGGACCTGCGCCAGGCGGAAGGTGAGGGCGCCGTGGCGCCTCTCTAGCCACTCCTCAAAGAGGGGACTTACCGCCGCTATTGTGGTGTGCCCAAAAATAAGAAGCCTAAAAGTGTTTAGTGTAGGTTAAAACTAAATATTTTTCCGAAACCACCATTAAAAATGATAATCTCGATTAAAGTATATTGTTGTATATGTAGGGGAAAACCGTCAGGAAGGCGTGGCCAAAGGTTCCGGATAATTGAGTTGTCTTCTCATCCGCATGAGCATCCATCGTGGGCGGTATTTCGAGAAAACGTTGAACAATAACTATAGTGTGATGTTCGATTCTTATTATTTTAACTGTACAGACGCTTAGATCACTTTAATATTAAGGGATTACAATGATAATCTCAGATTAAAACAGATAAGAGTCAATAGGTTAGAGCGCGTGCTTTTCCGTCGGACGCTGTCAATGATATGACAGTCGCCATCCCTTCGAATCACGCCTTCTACTCTATTCGGGGTTACCCGCTCATAATAAGAACCATAATTTATCCGAATACCGACCGATTAATCGACTTCAAATAATAGTAGAGCAATATTTACGGTCAATTGATACTGATACGATAAAACAGATCACAATATCCAAAATTAGCCAGTCACGCGCCGTCATATACTCGTATATAATACTATAATAATGATCATTAATTACAATTAAATTAACAAGTAGACTTATACTTGATCAGTTTGGCTGTCCGTTTTAGTTCTAATAATCACAATCATAGAGTTAATTTTTTCATCGAATTGCAGTCTGTCGTTATAATTTCAATGTTCGGACAATTTCAGTTGGTTGCCAATTGTCTAAATAATTAGTTCCCCTGTCTTCATTTACCTATTTCACCAAAACCTACGATATACAACCACACAATATATCTCAATTGAGCCCGCGTAACTCCAAACACCGGTTACGAAGAGCAATAATTTGAGTTGAAGAACGCCGGGCCCGGCACAACACAAGAAACATATCTCGTGCAGAGTCAATAAGTGTGCTCCGAGAGCTGTAAACATGTGCAGCTGTGCACGAGGCCTCTACAGCTGACCGACGATGTTATTGAGAAATATGTTCTGTGAAAATTATACTTACATATTTTATGCCAGGAGTTATGAAGATACGCGATCAATTCTGAAGATGTACAGTCGACT
The DNA here is from genome assembly GCA_017933935.1 of Sesamia nonagrioides. Classification (NCBI taxonomy): domain Eukaryota; kingdom Metazoa; phylum Arthropoda; class Insecta; order Lepidoptera; family Noctuidae; genus Sesamia; species Sesamia nonagrioides. The sequence goes on along the minus strand of JADWQK010001030.1, from coordinate 750,640 downwards.
TCGTTAGTGATTTATCACTTTGAACAGTCAATGGACACTTCACAACTATCTGATTGTCACATAGACAAATAGTAACTTGTAGTTTAAAATGACGTGCTAGTGCCCTTACGGTGGTATAGTAGATACGAAGTCGACATGTCTGTCGACTCATCATCATCTCAGCGTTAATCCCAGTCGCATCCGAAGCCTTTTCAGCTTTGGAGTCTGGGGTCCGCTTTACCAGTCCAACTGCTGATATGGCTAAACTTCGACATCTTCCGTGAAGCGACTGCCGTGTGACCTCCACAACCCGAAGGCGACGTCGAAGCATTGCAGTTAGACCAAGTGTTGGACTTTTGAGGGCTCCAACAACCCGTAACGGCTGCCACTAGATGTTCGTATGGCAACCGGGACCAACGGCTTAACGTGCTTTCCGAGGCACGACCAGACCAGTGCAAATATTCATATTCATACATACAAATACTTGCACTGTGCGGGGATCGAACCCGCGCCACCTTGCGCAGCGGCCTATTTGCTACCGCTACGCTACCGTGGCTGTCACCGGGCTGCCCCGAGGTAATATTGACGTTCAATAAAAAAAAAGTAAAAAAACTAAAACCCAACTACGACAAAAAACGACGCTGAAAAAGTATAAAACAAGATTTTCAGAATACTGAACTGAACAAAGTTGCTAATGTAGTTGCAAGTAAACGGACACACAAGATGCCTTCATTGTAAATTGACAATAATGTCATACAATACTATTCTGAAGTATGCAATATTCACTATGTAGAGATAAATTTTCATGTTTGGTAAGGCGTAGTCACACGTTGTCAAGGTGCTACGGTAGGTAGGTATATGTAACGTGTGACTACGCCTTCAGTTCAGTATTCTGAAAATCTTGTTTTATACTTTTTCAGCTTCGTTTTTTGTCGTACTTGGGTTTTAGTTTTTTTACTTTTTATTATTTGTACTATTTTGGTGATAAAGTGTATTTGTGGCGCATAATATTAACAAAAGTTAAATTGAAGGACTAAAAACTAGGTACTTGACATATTACATCTACACGCACATATAACAACATAAGGCCGAAGGCATATAGTGCAGAGGACATTTTTGTGGGAGTTTTAGCCAGTTATCAAACTATTTCCGCCTTCACCGCGTGGAGTTACTCCCAGCTTATGTCGTTTTCATTAGTGCATTACATATTCTATTAATGTTCACACTGCTCTACATTGCATAAAGCGATTCACAGTTCCCGTGATCCGCGCTTTACTCTTATCGCTCATATTTAACATCATTGAAGCATTCTTGTAATTATGTACAAGCATAAAGCACTCGTGAAGCTCTTTCACGTGATACCAAACACGGTATATTTATTTTAATTTTATATTAACATAGAACTTTTTGTCCGCTAGAGGGCGCAATACTAAATTTGGTGACAAGCTTTATAGCTCATAACTAACAGAATATCAAGGCCCTTCTAATGGTACTGCAGTGGTCTTATTCTGATAAGTAGTAAAGAAGCTATGAACGAAAAGATGTGAATTACATATATGCAACCAGCCCATGAATACAGGTAAAGTCACACGCAAATGCTAGCAATATATATATATTCAAAATGTACAAGTAAAGGGCTTTCAAATGATACCAAACACGGCATATTTATCTTAACTTTAGTTTTTTACTCTGTATGTTTTGTCCGCTAGAGGGCGCCACAGTAAATTTAGTGAAACCCCATATAGCCTATAACCAGCGGACAATTAAGACGCTTCTAATGATATATCATTTGTCGAATTCTGATAAGTAGTTTAGAAGTTACGAGGGAACAGATGAACATACATACATACATACATACATACATACATATACATACATACATACATACATACATAGCCTGTCAAAATCATAACCCTCCTTTTGCTTTGCCGTAGTCGGGTAAAAAGTGCTGATTCTCAGCCTAATTTGAATAAATGACTTTTGATTTTGACTACATTTTGTTGGTAAAGGTGTTTTGAGAATAATAAAAAGTAAAAAAAACTAAAACCCAACTACGACAAAAAATGACGCTAAAAAAGTATAAAACAAGATTTTCAGAATACTGAACTAAACACAGTTGCTAATGTAGTTGCAAGTAAATGGACTCAGTAGTAATGTCATACAATAGTATTCTGAAGTATGCAATATTCACTATGTAGAGATAAATTTTCATGTTTGGAAAGGCGTAGTCACACGTTACATATACCTACCTACCGTAGCACCTTGACAACGTGTGACTACGCCTTTCCAAACATGAAATTTTTTCTCTACATAGCCTATAACCAGCGGACAATTAAGACGCTTCTAATGATATATCATTTGTCGAATTCTGATAAGTAGTTTAGAAGTTACGAGGGAACAGATGAACATACATACATACATAGCCTGTCAAAATCATAACCCTCCCGACTACGGCAAAGCAAAACTTTGCCGTAGTCGGGTAAAAAGTAACAACTGATGAATCTATTGGTATGTGAGGTTAAGAAATCCTTTTTTTAATGTTGCCCCACATAAGTATATCCTTATTTATTTTCCTTAAACTCACGTATTTAAACAACCAGACTCGGAACACCTACATGTAGTTCATTCCAATATTTGTGGGGTAATGGTCGGTGGAGGATTCAAACCCGCGACTGGCAGTGCACCAACACCAGATCTTACATTAGGCGGCACGGTTGGCGCAGTGGTTAAGCGATTGACTGCCGTCAATTATAGGAGCTGGCGCTAAGTAAGATCCTCTCACCTCAAAGTACGTCTCGGACAGCATAATGTATAGAGACTAGCATTCCTCGCAGTTACGAGATGGATTATTCAACAACTGAAATAAGAAGATGGGTTTTGTCCATATATGGTTTTTTTTTTTCAATTTGTTTAGTTTTTGTCAATATTTTTTTTTTTATAATTATAAACTAGTGCTTGATCGCAATCCCGCCTGATGGTAAGCAGTGATGAAATCGTTGATGGTAAAGCGCTCTAGTTCATTAAGAGCCTATTCACTCAAAAAACTGAGTGAATAGGAAGGAAGATGGCAGTTGAGCAAGGTGATGCAATGTTAAACCCAACAACACGACCAACGATGCTGCGCCAGAAACACCAAACACGACCAAACTCCCGACACAACAGCATGTGGCGCATCGTACCCGGCACACATCGCAACACAACTGCTCAGACCCGTCCTCCGTACGGCTTCACCAGACGTCATGCCGGGAACACGACGAATCTCTTGGCGGCAAGACTGATTTCTAAGTGGAACACAGCAGGAGTGTCTTCAAGGCTAGAGTGAATAGGTTCTTAATAAACTAGCGCGATTTACCATCAACGATCGCATCACTGCTTACCATCAGGCGGGATTGCGGTCAAGCGCTAGTTTATAACTTATAAAAAAAAAGAACACCAACTCCCTTAGTATTAAAAGTCCAGTCGCAATTTCTTTTCATCTTATCAAAAATATAAATTTATTTATTTATTTATTCATCCATTTCAGGCATCAAAAGCATAAAGGATAGTTTTTGACAGATTTAAAATGAGGTCAGACCATGGAGGGTCAGACTATGAACGTTCTCATATTATCGAGTATTGAATCAAAAGCAAAATAGGACACACGTAATTCGAAAGTCAAAGACCGGTGCCTGATGATTAGAAGGGGTGCTCCAAACTCATCCCAGCAGACCTAAGTCCTCACCTAAGTCGTGTTTGATTAGCCCTTAACGTAGTTCCAGTATTTGTTGTTTCATTAAAGTTAATGGCTCTTAAGTAAGTGTGCGAGTTAAATCCTCAAACTGATTTAAAGTCACGTATATAGAAACAAGTTTTAGTCCATAGCTTACTACTTACTGAGTCATTTGTATTCATTTATATATTAGAGTGAATGTCTGTGTCTGCTATTTGTTCTCACTGAAAATTGTGTTCCATCCGTTTATGTAGTTAAATAAAGGTGAACAAAAAAACAACACCTGACTTAGTTAGCCAGCTAAACTGAAGAGTACTATTATGACGTAGCATAACAACTGAAGTGACTGGTTTTACATTTAGTCGGTTAACTGAGTCTGGGGTTAATTACTTAAACCGAAGGAGTTTAAATGAGTCTAACAGATTGGGTCTTTTTTTAGCTTAGATATACTGTCCCCGTGTAGTACCGCGATTAGAATAGTATCAACCCATATGGTCCCGTGGGTATCCAACCCATATGGTGGAAATGATGGCATACCCCCCCTCTAACTAACCCTGGCGTCCAGGTCACCTCGCTGGCCCTTTTTGGGCTGACCTTGGTTGCGCTGTCTATGTTTAAAATTCTAGAACTCTTTTTTTATTTCATTTTCTCATCGCAAACGTCTTCACGCTGAAGAAGTTTGTGCTCATAACGCATGCGGCTGATGTGACCCTTCTATCCCCAATTGAACTTTGCTGCATCCTTTCATGCATGCCAGGTTAACATTTCCGAAAACTGGTCATTTAATTATTTGTTAAAGCAGTTGGCTACTTTTAGATCCACGTATTTTAAAGGCAACAAAGTACCTAATGCTCTAACCATAATAGCAGCTGCTACTAAAAACAAACCCGATAGTATACATCCCACATAAACTCCAAGTAACAAGGTCTTATAAAAGTCAACTGAGAACTATTTTAAAAGGCATAAAGTAACACTACGCTATATACAACTGTCGGTAGTTATTTCTGCAACAAGTTGTACTAACTGCAACAGAATTGGCACAACTCGTAGCGTTTGAATAATTCATGAACATGCCGAACGGGTCTACGGGCTACAGGCTACCAAGCTACGGGGCTACGACATTACGTGGCTACGGGCTACGAGATGCTACGAGAAACCTTAAGGAATGAATGTCTTAATCTTGTCCCGTTTTTGTTCCGGAGTGAGATTTCAGTGAAAGCTGCATCGTTTTATGTTTCATTATAATTTTAAAGAGGTTTTATTTAATCTCACTATGCAAGAATAAGAAACTAAGTTTAATTTCAATAAGAAATAAAATAGAGGAGAATTTCGTTGAGCAGTTGGATCAAAAAGCGGTATTTCTATTTACGGAGCTCTGACTGTAGCTTGGATCCTGTTCTCGATACCGGATATTGTGTAAATAGGATGAAATAAACGTAATAATAATAATAGCATCACCGATTTACCTTACATTTTTTCTTTTCTAATTATATATGTGTGTGGTTTCGTGTCAGTCATGTATTATAAGTACATTATATAAATGATTAAATAAATAATATTCTACTACAAATAAAATCCTTTAAACATCACACAGTTCACTCTTACACAATAATCCTAAACTTAATTCCCGAACGCCAAACACTGGCACAAACAAGTTTGCCAAACAATGGTACAAATAAAAAGTTTGCCAAACTTAGCCGGAGGCGCCCTCTAGTGACAATAATACGATGTTTGTACGGTTGCGTTATACTTTAACAACTGTTTGGAAGTTCGGGATATGGTGAAGATAAATATGTGATTGAATTGACGATGGTAATGTAATCAACTCTTTAGGATGGACTGTCTCCGTTCTTCTTAATCAAATTTTTTACTGCACGGTTAGCCGAGTGGTTAAGCTATTGACTGCTGCGCTGTGTCGCGGGTTCACGATTTCCCGCACGGAACAAATATTTTTGTATGACCTACAAGTTATTATATTATTTATTACTGACTGTTTGTGTATGGGAGTTTATGTTTGTAAACGCACCCATAATACAGGAGAAATAACAAAAGCGGAGCAACGTTTAAAAAAAATGTTCGCTGTAACCACTACTACTACACAATTACCTACTACGGTGATATGGTTACAAGCGCAACAGCTGAGCGTGGAACACTGGGTACGATCACCAGGTCGAACAATAACCACAAATACTAAAAACAGAATAAAATAAATATTTAAGGGGGCTTACATACAGCAGACGTTGGTTCGCATACAATAGGGTCCCGTTTTTATATTTTATGTACGACACCCTAAAATTATCATCAGGCACCTTACTTACGTATCATTAGAGAAAAGTGTAAAAAAACCTTTTTATTCAAACAAGCACCACGTGGCCACCATCAAGTGACCACCACGCGGCCCCCATCAACTGACAATCACGCGGCCCCCATCGAGTGACCACCACGCGGCCCCCATCAAGTGACCACCACGCGGCCCCCATCAAGTGAACACCACGCGGCCACCATCAAGTGACCACCACGCGGCCCCCATCAAGTGACCACCACTCGGCCACCATCAAGTGACCACCTCGCGGCCCCCATCAAGTGACCACCTCGCGGCCCCCATCAAGTGACCACCTCGCGGCCCCCATCAAGTGACCACTACGCAACCAACATCAATACAACTTTAAGCAAAAAGCCACCGCCTGTCCATTTTGACAAGTTCATAAACCCCTCCAGCTTCATGCATATTTCATCAACATATTCACAAATTACGACATTCCACAGGCACAGGTTCACACAACGCTGTAAATTAAATGATGAGCAGGATTTACGTTTGTTCACTTTATTTATAGTTCGTAACTTTAACGATAATGAACTCAAATCACTTTGTAGAGCTAATAAATTCAGCCTGGGCTTGCGGCAACAACTTTCTGTTTGACTAATATTTTAAACAAATTGTTTACATTCCAATATGAAGGCAAATTTTGTATGAATATTTAATTTCAATATTCGTAGCTAACAGCTAAACCCTCAGTTTAACTATTAACAAGTTGTGTTTTAACTTTCAACGGCAACGTTACATGTGATGGTAGTTTATTTGAATATTTACTTTGACACAATAGATGTATAATCAACACCGTGTAAACTTCACTCACATTCAATAGAAAGGGGAGGATCCTCCGCCAGGCTGGTGTACTGAACGACGGACAACTGCCCGACATGCAGTGCAGTGGCTAGAGTGGAGCCACGGCGCCCTCGCCTTCCGCCTGACGCAGTACCTCACTGGACACGGCTGTTTCGGGAGGTTCCTGTTCCGTATAAGGTGGAAGGAAACGTCTGGGTGTCACCACTGTAGGGGTCGCCCTGAGGACACGGTCGAGCATACGATGGAGCGTGGCGGCGATCGGTGGTGATCTCTTGCGTCCGGCCCTGGTCCAGGCCATGGTCCGGAGCGAGATTACATGGCAGGCCGTCGCCTCCTTCTGCGACGCAGTTATGCTGGCAAAGGAAAAGGCGGAGCGCGTGAGGGAGCGTTAATCCTAGCGCCCTCACACCTCTAGCCACCGCAGGAGACACCCTGGTCGGGAGACAACATCGAACTCCCGGCCACCGTAGACAGGGACTTGCGGGCAGCGAGCGATGGGCAGCTCACCACCCGGTAAGGACCAGGCCAAGGTCGGCAGTGCGTTGTGTTTCACGCATGCCTCAAAGAGATATCAGCACATCGTGACGGGGTCCACGAAGACCGATGCCTTCTGGGTCAGGGTTGCGGGCTGGTTAAAAAAGAAGCCATGGCCCTGGCGCACATGTAAGTGAAGGAACACGAGTGGGTTTTAGTCAGTAAAAGTCTGGGACGCCCTTGCGCTCCGTCCAGAGCGGGAGACGAGAGAGGTCATTGGATGATTTCCTATCGAAAACATAAAAAAATGTATGATGCGTTTTACGGAGACAAGTTTCAATCAATAGTAGCTAGGCTACTGTTTTCTAGGCATGATTGAATTGTTCCTTAATTGGATACCTTTTTATCATGATTATCCAGATCTAAATTAACATTAACTTAAAAGCAATTAATTTTTAAATAAGACCCAGAATGAATCATTTGTCTAATGAAACACTCGGTGGTTACATTTAAAACAAAACCTTTTATGTTAATAGTTCTCGCTAAAAACTAACTGAAAGATGAACAGTTTTGCGCGGCGGAGTTAATCCAACGCGGTCCACCGCCAATGAATTATTTATACATGAATACAAACATTACTCCACACCTAAATCTAACCAAAATACACTTTGGGTCGTTGTAATAAGAACGTACAAAGGGAAATTAGAAATGGTGCTATGTATCAAACTTGGAGCAAAAATATTATAATACGGGTCGAAACTGGAGTGTATATTTTTATGACGTCGAAAATTGTAATAGAAATGCGGGGATTTCTTGTCGAGTAATAATTTAAAATTTATTTATTACGTTACGAAACGAAAAAACGTGCTCTCGTACCTGGTAGGTACGGTATGGAAGTGTAATCATATTTTTTTTGTTTACTAGAAAAGTACCTTCATCCTAACCTTTTCTGTACTATATTAATATTCGGGTTTCAGTCTAACCATCATCATCATCATCGCGTATACGTAATACGGCATAATACGATAGTGCTGTCTTTACAATTCACTTTGTGTTCCAAATTACCGTTTAATTAGTATTAGCATCGTACTGTGGGCAAGATGACCTTTGTACCTATAAACAATAGATTTTATTTTGAGAATAAAACTGCGTAGATACTATACTCGTAAACTTCTGAGTAATATCCATTAAATTAATACATTTTGTCGTGCTAGTTTATCACAAGTTAAAGGGTGATGTAAAATAGTTTTGATACTTGCATTTTTTTTCTTCGCTAAACTGTAATGGCTGATGATTTCGTGCAAATTTGGTTCTATTTTTAAAATTTCTAAACGACTAACCTTTTTTACTGGACCTAAAACATTTTGTACCAGAGATTAAAAAATGATACTAACAAAACATCACGTTTAAAAAAAAAGTATCCCAGTCGCATCCGAAGCTTTTCAGCTTTGGAGTCCGGGGTCCGCTTTACCAGTCTAACTGGCAAAGCTTCGATATTTTCCGTGAAGCGACTGCCGTCTGGCCTCCACAACCCGAAGGCGATGTCGAAGCATTGCAGTTAGACCAATAGGGATGTTTCCTGGGTAAAAAAGAATTGATTCTATTTAGTCCTTCATTCAGCTTATAGAAAAATATTGGATACGTATATTTTGTGGTATCAAATCAATAAAAATTTACAAATATAAAAGGCATATAAGATCAGGAGTGGTGGTTGGTGAAGTCACTGCTCCCTAAAAAGTATAGCGTGCAGTGACGTCACACGAGTTTTCAACGCACTGTATCGTCTTCATTTTTTTGTTTATATTTTGGAAATCTGACTGAGGGACTAATTAGTTTTTTTTTTTTAGTCAACTGTTGGACTTTTGAGGACTCCAACAATCAGTAACAACTGCCATTAGATATTTGTATGGTAACCGGGACCAACGGCTTAACGTGCTTTCCGAGGCACGACCAGACCAGTGCAAATATTCATATTCATGCTTACAAATATATGCACTGCGTGGGAATCGAACCCGCGCCTCAGTTCTCCACGGGTTTCAGTCTAACCGGATGCAGTTAAATACCAATATTTTTAAAACATAGTACTTTACAGTGTCTGACTGCCTAGATAGAAGCGGCTAGTTATCAGGTAGTCGCTCCGTGTAAAATGCTAATATTCAGTGAATTAACTGATAATCACTGGATTGTAGAGGTCAGATGTCCTCATCGCCAATGACTTTGTAAAGCCATGCCGTAAGACTGGTTATTAGACGTTTGAGCTCCTACCCACCCCTAACAGCTGTCAAAAGTCCAAGATAGACAACCGGGACCGACCGCTTAACGTGCTTTGTGAGGAGAGGAAACCACGAGAAGCCATTGCTGTTGGCTTAGAAAGTACTTACAAAACATAAATGTGTTTAAATCTAGCATGACAATAGTAAGAAAATTTAATTATTAAGAACATGTTACTTTAATTAAAATTGTCCTTAGACTCTCAACTACCTTTCAACGAATCTTTTCACAGTATTATTTACGAAGAGAGAATCATTCATCGTACTCTAGATACAATAAAGCCTTTTTTACAAAAAAAAAAATAATAATAATAATTTCGGAAATCGTTGTGTTTGGTTTTTGTATATTCGTTTTTGTAAATTCGTTTTTGACACCGAAAATGAGTTATTTTTCACTTTGGTTTTGGAAGTCGGTTTTTTTTAAGTTTTTTATTTTACACTTTATAGTTTTGCAAAGTACTATTCAGCTGCATCCGGTCATACTGGACGGTGACGCAAATATAGTTGGGCAAAGGCCTGTAAGCAAACGGCGTAATTTTGTTTACCTTAATTTTTTACCCGTAATTTTGGTTTAAAAACCAAACCACTGACCCGATTTCTATAAAATTCCTATGAGACCAAACTGAAAGTATGAGCAATGCTAGACATGACGCGATTACGCAACTTAAATTCAGTCTCTTGATTTTAATTGATTGTCGCATAAGCGTGACGAGGTAGTGGTTGTCCTATGTTAAACTTCAATGCTGTAAATTTTTGAATAATCCCCCCGACTGCATTATGGTCTTCGTCATCAGATCTACTGCAGACCATCATTTTAACCCATATAGGTGTACAGTTCTCATCAATATAAATGAATTAAGGCCAAACAGAAAGTAGCTACTGTAAACTGTTGAGGAAATTCCGGAACTGGCCGTTGTCTGCATCATCAGAGCCCTTATGACAATTACAAACCATCTAGGTGTAAATTTCTTATGAATACATGTTCATCAAGCCTAAACACAATGTAGCTGCTGTGAATTGTTGAGGAGTTCCTTCGACTGTCTCCTGGTTCCATCATCAGATATACTCCAGACCTTTATTTAAATTATAGTGCTTTAAAATACTTAATTAAAATACTAAGAAATGCACTAGTCGCCCCTACGATTTTTGAAAGATCCCAGTTTCCCTTGATTTCTCTGGTCTTCCATCATCAGATCTTGACCTGGTGACTAAAGGACCAGCTGAAAAGTATACCTTTTTAAACAAATAATTTTGTAAATCTGTCCAGGCATCTTAGAGTAATCGGTGAACATACATAAAAATAATTTAAAAAAACATAAAAGATTACGACGAATTGAGAACCTCCCCCTTTTTTGAAGTTGGTTAATAACTAATATGATATACGACTATTGTTAAAAAATCTTACAAATTTACCCGACTGCGACGAAGTCCTAAAGAAAGCTAATATTTTATTCAAAACGTTACACGAATTATGTGTTATATGTATACACCCTTAGCTGTGGCTTTAAAGAAAGTAATTTCTAATAAAAATGTATTGAATTACGAAATCCTTCGCACTCCTCGGAAACAGAAAAAAACCGCATCACAAGTAGCCTCGTTTGGTGATATTTTTGTCGAAACTGACTCGTATACCAATGTTTCACGTAAGGACGTACATCAAAAGCTATGTAGGAGTTAACAACATATTAACAACCCTATTCGTTACTGATACAAGTTCTTGACCGTCTTGTCTTGTTTCCTGTCCTGAAACAGGACAAGATCATAATGAGTTCTATTACTTCGTCGATACAGGAAAAACTGACGGGCAACAGTAAGAATCCTGTAGGTCTACAGACTACGCTTACATTTACCTTCAGTTAAAAAATTAATCTAAGATGTTATCTGCGCAAAATGTAGTAGGTGGTATATTTTTAGGGTTTCGTGCAAATTGAGCAAAAACGGGACTCTATTACACTACCCGTCTGTCTGACTGCCTGTGTCAGCAGGTTGTTTCTAATGGACCGTAAAAGGTGGACAGTTGAAACTTTCATAGATTATGCATTTCTGTTGCCGAAAACACGAAATACTTATTTTCGCATATGAAAATATATTTTTTTATGCATAGATAATGGTATCTACGGAACCCTTCGTGTGTGTTTTTAAGTTATTACAACTCATGCTTAATGTAACGCTATATTTTTCCCTTGTAAATAAAAAAACAGAATTTCTCCTATCTTCATGAAAAAAAAAAAAACGATTTAGATCGCCAATCCTTCACTGTGTAGTAAATTCGTAGCGCACACTATTTCACACAATTGTTTCTCGTCGTTCGGTCTTCTCTTCACCATTTTTCTATTAATTTGGTTCAGCCGTGACATATAATGTTGCCAGATCATGCGTATACAGTGATAGTTTATTTTATCGCGGCCGTATCGCATCGGACTGGCGCTTTACGACACGCCCGCGTCACCGGTTTCCAAGTTCCGATACCCTCACCATACACGCGACAGAATCGATAAATGTAGAATGTCCACCACAATGAATATCCGAAAATAAGTTATACGATATCGATTTTTACCATCTATTTTAGACCCAGTTAAACAATTTCTTTGAATGAAGGTCACAATTCTCCAGATAACTTTGTTATTTAGTGTAGCTTTCTCCATGCTTATCCATAACTCACGGTTCGAAGTTAGGGGAAACTATTGTGAGAGGGAGTAGTGAGGGCCACTGGTCTTCTTACATAATTCCTCCCCTAACTCAACTCAGAACTTGAAGAGGTCGACGCGACATACCCGACTGCGACGGGAAAGGACCAAAGAAAAGACATTTGGTTACTATACACAAAATACTCAAAAATCAGCCCAATACTAAAACTAACAGAGAAAGTAAGAAATATGATCCACGTAGTTCCTATCATATCTCTTCTCATCTTACTACCTTTACTCAGCCTTCTGCCCATTCCTCTATCACGGCAATACGACCACCTATAACTGAGGCATAAAACATATTTTTTATGGACATAAGAATTACGTAGCTAAATGGATAGTCTAAAATGTTGTTGCAAGTTTTTTATTAGTGGAGAAGGGGCGGCCGAGTTCACTCACAGACGTGTAGATCTGATCAAAAAGAGTTTTATCGTTTAGTTATTGGGTTTAGTGCTAAGTACTATATGTTCACTAAGGTGTTTAAATATGACTGAAGTTCAATCTTAGCCGTAGTGAACTGAATAATCAGAAGGGTAGTTAAATTCTTTGTGTAAGGGTAAGTACTCTGAGGTAGGTTACGCTGGCTTGATACTGTAAAGATAAAGATAATTTTATTTTGCAAACAGGGGTAAGTAACAATGACAAAAAATTTATGTATATGTAATGACAGGTTCAGCCATGTTTTACCATTTAGGTATGCAAAAAAAAATTTGAAACATACAACTTAAAACTAGAAAATACAGTTTAGGAAAATAGTTCAAAACTAGATTACCCTAACTTAAAAGAAAAATCTTTTTCAGTAAGGTACTCACTTATAATACAGTACGTTTTCACGACTCAAAAGGTTCGGAGCCTTTTTTTAAATAATTTTAGCGGAAGCTCTTTCTAGCTGTTTGATAACTTATTATAAATAACTGGAGCCATGCAGTAGACACTTTTACGCATATGTGCTGTCTTAGCTGGCTCCTGACATAGCAAAGTATTGTCGCGTCTATTGCGGGGAAAAACGTCAGCTATACGTCTGAAACGACTCGGATTGCAGTTGTCCGACTGCGTCGTTGATCTAGTGGCCGCAAGCGACACTGCTGTGTTATTGAATTTATCTATCTAGTCATTCTCAAGGCAGCCTGGAGTCTGCATTTCTGCTTGTTTCATGGCAATAGGCTCGCTCATATCTGGCGAAATGTAAGATAGTTACACCTCTACTCATCCTTCAGAGAAACAGATAGGATGGTATGATATACTGCAGCTGCAGCCTTTGAACCAGATAAATAAAACAGTACTCAAAGTATAAGCTCGGTTTACCGCATTAATACCAGTAACAACTGTTTCACATTTCAAAACACTGGTTGGTACCGCATGTTTCCAATGAACTAAAAGTATTAGTTTCCAACATAACCTACATTTGTAACCGACGCCAATACTTTCAATATACACAGTTCAATAGGCTATTTGACAGATTTATAATTTTTATCTTGAATTACTTGGTTGCGGTTAAGAAGTTCATCCAAAGTATTTTTTTTAATTTTAAATACGTATTTCGTAAGAAATATGCAAATAAAAATTCATAATTCAAATAAGCCGCGAAAAGGATATAATCAGCAATATGGCGTTGCGCCTGGTAAATGACGTCACAAGCGGTTTTCGGTTCTCAGTGGTGTTTGTTTTTAATTATTATTTGCTGTTGTTATCTAATAAAATGCTTTACAAGTGGTGTACTGTACTGGGTTGTACAAATAAATCGATAAAAACCCCCGAAAAACAGTTTATAAGTTTGCCGGAAACAAGCGTATGACGTCATCGCGACATTAGCCAATCCGGATCGTTTCACAATGTGTGGCGCGAGAAAAAAAAAGCCAAACATATTTTTGTGTTTTGGATATAATAATTGTTATTATTTTTTATTAAAACTCTTGTAAATGATATAAAGAACCCTCATTTTATGCAATTAAAGCAAAAAATCACAAATAATTGAATACTGTCAAATAGCCTATTGTGTACAAATTGATTTGCATTCAGATTTGTTTTACACGAGAGTGAATATTGACAAGTTTCATTTTACAATGATTAAAATATTTCAACGGTTATTAATTAAACTTCCTTGTTTTGTGTAGCAAACAACTACTAATAATCAGCGTGTCAATCAACTTTCACAATGTGTAAATACATAATGATTAATACACCAAGTATCGAGCACCTAGCTCATCAAATCATGTCATTATAAATCAGCACTCAGAATTTATAACACATTAACCAACATATAGTACGCCATCGCGAGAACGCGTCCCTGCCAGCTGTCAGTGTTAGTACGCGAATTATCCATACTTAATATTATAAATGCGAAAGTAACTCTGTCTGTCTGTCTGTCTGTTACGCTTTCCCGTTTAAACCTCTCAACCGATTTTGATGAAATTTGGCACAGACAATCTTTAGACCCTGAGAAAGAACATAGGCTACCTTTTATCCCAGAAAAATTTGATATTCCCGAGGGAAATTTTTAAAAAGCGCGTCATAACCGAACTCCACGCGGACGAAAGCCGCGGGCGGAAAGCTAGTACCAACTAACAAAGATAATATTGTCAAAACTCGTACACGCTTTTATAAAACTGACCGGTATCAGGACGGCAATCTCTCGACGACTAGACTGCAACTACAATTATCTGTAACCTACCACTGCTGAACAAATAAGTCTCTACTGAAGCCAAAACTGCACATTTTATATTAAGTTAACCAATCACAAGTCATTATTAAAAACAATCCAACACGCAATCCACAAACATGGCTTCAACAATAGTATTGACAATCCAAACATCCCATTTGACCAATGTATACGGAGCACAAGCCAATACCAATTTTGAAAAATTCCGGGCAATATTTGATTAAAAACAACAAAGTTTTGATAAAAATATTAATTCGGCAAATCGACCGATCAGGTTCTTATATTCGATATACGTACAATTTGATCCTATTCGGTATGACGTAAAAATGTTAGTGCACTACTTATTCGATTGCTAAGTTCACTCGGATCCAGCGGCGGGCGCGTTTATAGCTCACACCTCTATAAACAGTTGACGACAGGCGAGGGTTGTAATTTTATATTTCAAATTACTCTGATCTGGTTATAACCACACTTATTCTGAGTGCCCCTTACTGGTGGTCTTCGTGCCAATGATATCGCTTAATTCAATTTACTTACTCGGATCATAGCATATAGTACCAATAGGTTCCTGCCTAGCGGTACTTGCAGCTTTAGCGCCTTCGCTTTTTACCCGTCTTCAAAAAGGAGGAGGTTACTCAATTCGACCATATACAAAATGTAAAGAAAACCCTGTCCGATCCGTGAAGGTATTGTTGGTTATCGATAACTGATTCTACCAATGCCTACAAAGCCGGACTAAAGTTAAAAAAAAAATCCCTAAAAAAATAAATATTATTTCACAAAAGGAGGTAAATTAATACATGTGCGGTAGGCAATACATGCGTGGGCGAAAAGGGGCAGGGCACGCGGCACGTGGTCTCATCGCTATTCGCTCATAATTATACCGCCAACAATGGTGTTGTCACTTATTAAAAAGCAGCCCGATGACAGCCTCCGTGGCGTAGCGGTAGCGGACGCGGCCGCTGCGCAAGGTGGCGCGGGTTCGATCCCCACACAGTGCAAGTATTTGTATGTATGAATATGAATATTTGCACTGGTCTGGTCGTGCCTCGGAAAGCACGTTAAGCCGTTGGTCCCGGTTGCCATACGAACATCTAGTGGCAGTCGTTACGGGTTGTTGGAGCCCTCAAAAGTCCAACAATTGGTCTAACTGCAATGCTTCGATGTCGCCTTCAGGTTGTGGAGGTCAGACGGCAGTCGCTTCACGGAAAATGTCGAAGTTTAGCCATATCAGCAGTTGGACTGGTAAAGCGGACCCCAGACTCCAAAGCTGAAAAGGCTGCGGATGCGACTGGGATTAACGCTGGGATGATGATGACTTATTAAAAAATTACTAAATTTTGAAAAAAAAGTTGTTTTCAAAAATGTTGTTTTCATGATTATGCCTTATGGGACGGACAGGGTTTTCTTTACATATTGTATATGCTTTTTTAGTTTATTCGCGGATAACTTTGGCGTTTATGAACCGATTTAAAAGATTCTTTTTTTGTTCGAAATAAGGTATATGTAAAGTAGCCCACTGATAAGTAAATCAGGGTCTTAGGATGGAAGATCAGGGAAATCAAGGGAAACTTTCAAAAATCGTAGGGCCGACTAGTACATTTCTAAGTTTCTTCATTAACTATTTTAAAGCACTAAAATTTAATAAAGGTCTGGAGTAGATCTGATCATGGAGCCGGGAGACAGTCGAGGGAACTCCTCAATGATTCACAGCAGCCACCTTGTGTTTGTGCTTCGTTAATTTGTATTGATAAGGGCTTTACACCTAGATGGATTGTGATTGCCATTAAGGGACTTATGATGAAGACGAAGGACAGTTAAAGGAACTCATGAAAGGTTTACAGTAGCTACTTTGTGTTTCGGCTTGATTCATTTATATTGATGAGAACTTAGCACCCATGTGGGTTAAAATTAAGGTCTGCAGTAGATCTGATGATGAAGACCAGACAGTCGTGGGAAATCCTCAACAGTTTACAGCATTCACGTTTAACATAGGAAACTACCTTTTCGTCAGGCTTATGCAACAATCGATTAAAATCAAGAGACAGAAGTTGTGCAATCGCGTCATCTCTAACAACGCTAGTAGTTTCATTTTGGTCCCATCGGTATTTTAGAGAAATCGGTTCAGTAGTTTGGTTTTTAAACCAAAATAACGGGTAAAAATTTAAGGAAACAAAACTACGTCGTTTGTTTACAGGCCTTTTCCCAACTATGTTAGCATCGGCGTCCAGTCTGACCGGATGCATCTGAACAAATCTTTTCACAACTAAAATGTGTAAAATAAAACCTCTTTTTCAAAAAAAAAAAAAAACGACTTAAAAAAACAAACACTAATTTTGGAAGTCGGTTGTTTTTTTTTTTTTTTTTTGTAAACAATATTTTGTAATTGGTGACTACTCGATCTTCTTGATGGTAACAATGTACCCTAGCTGCGTCACACATTTCTAATCATAAATGGAAACATTTTGAATGATATTGCTAATACATTGCGTCATGTATTCTAAAAATCTGTCAGCTCAACAGGGTAAATAACATAATGAATGTTATTATGGAACTGTCAAAACGATAGCCATTGCTATTGATAGTGGGTTACGCAATTACCCCACAGGATCCATTAGTTTGTTACATGATTTCTGGTTGACGATTATCATATTATTTAGTTCAGCAGGTATTTCATTGTAGTACCTACAGTAGAAAGGTACTTACCTAACCTGTAAACCCACATCAACCAAAAGATGTTGCACATCCTCTCTATTACGGCTTGTGTTACAATTAGGACAATCTACTTTGTTCATTAAATATGCAAAACCCTTTACTGTCATGTGTATAAAGCTCGCTCTATTACGAGGAAGAAGCTCACCTCGCCACGCTAGCAAATTAATAACAGATTCATCTCTATTTGGAAGCTTTCACAATTATAATTCTGGAAGCTTCCAAATTCTGGTTTGTTCCCTTTTTGGACGTTTGTTTTCGGCTACTAAGGAGAAGAAGTGAGAGTTTTGCCTGACAAATATAACAGCTATTTCTAAGATGTCACTAGAATTAGAGCCGTTACGCATCCCAGTTAAGTATTTTTAGAAAAGAGTTTAGCATCTAAAGTTCTAAGTCTAAAACTAAATCCATATCCCAACTGCAAAGGCACTGACGCAACGGCTCGGCTGTGCGACTTTTTACGATGATTTGCACCGACGAGCGCGAGTTACGACGGCGCAGCGCCATCTATTGTGCGCGCTTGACACTACGCGCACGGAAGCTCTAATGCTCTTTTTGCGCCGTCCCTGCTTCCTGTTGAGCTTTTTCGTGTTACCGATACGGCAATGCGGTTATTCTGCTTGGTTCGCTTTTAATTGTAGTGACTTGGATTAGCTTTGGATTGATTTTGTTCATAGTAATAAACCAAGGTTCACAATTAAACGATTGTTGTTAGATAAATTGTTTCATGAACCTTTTTTGGTTTCTGGATCAGGTTATACAAGAGAACCAAACAAGAACAAGACGTCGGAAATTCACTGTAAATATTGAAACATTGTTGCCACTCAAATCCTTCGATTTCTTTTCACATTCCAACTGCCGGGTAAAAACGAATACTTCCACACGTATAGATACAATTTGCCCGGTTAGATCCAGTAGCCGGCACCGACTACTAGACAGCTCAGGAGAGTGTGAAACAGATCTCAAACAAACAGACAATATACCTCCATTTTTAGCTCTCCATAAAAATCCCATAAAACAAACATGAAGACATTTTCGTATAATTTCCATAGAGGCGTAAGTGGCGCCGTGGTGTGACACCAAGTTGTCTCAACACAAAGCTTGCTTATTTAGGACAATGAGTTCCATTCCGTTGTACCTCTCAATCTGATCCCGGATTAAGTGCGAATAAGGTGCGGTTCCACGACTGCGACGCAAAACCAATAAAGAAGTCTATAAATTGAGGATCGTCGTAAAACTTTAATACAAGAGGTTCGTTTTGGTAAAGTATCGGCATATGGTTCGAACTGCCACTTTAAATATAATTTTATTACTTTGAATCCTATATTAATGAATTGTTATGAACCAAAATATTAATCCACAGAAAATAGGGCTTTATTAGTGGTCTGGTATTTATATATATATATTTTATATTTAAACTAAGAATAACTTAGAATACTAATCTTAAACTGCATTCTATTGGCATTAGGTTAATCTCCCCTTATAACACATTCATCATCATCATCATCAGCCTTTACTCGTCCACTGCTGGACATAGGCCTCTTTCATGGCACGCCAACTGTAAAATTCTTCCTGTCAGCCTAAAGCATAAGTATCTTGTTCTGGTCAGCAGTTATGGTAGCTTCCCAGCTACCGCGCGTCACTCGCTAATAACCCATAACTACGCAACTAAGATGGTGTCAGCAGGTAAATTTAATGTACCAAGAGTCAGTAATTATTTTGGCGACCGAACGCTGGACAAAAGAGTACCATACTGGCTCAACCAATTGCCTGCTGACATAAGAGGTCAGAAAACAAAACGTAAATTTGCAAGAGCACTTAAAATGTTCTTACTCAGTAGTCTGTAAGCAATTTTGTAAGACCTGATATTATTGATATACCTTTTTTTTTTATGTAATATTGTTGCATTTTTAATTATTGCTGATTAAATATTGATACACTGTTTGTTCCGTTCCCGCAGACAAACCGTGAAAACGGTTTTGCGGGGCATAGCATTTATCCTATTGTACAAGTGGACATTAAGAAAATAAATAAATAATAATAACAAGCTCGATCCTGAGCAGTTCTCCGCCAGCCACTACCAGCCACCTTTTATAACACATTGCCTTTCAATAAATGCTTCCTGTAAGGCTCTGCACTTGTTACTATCCTTTAATCATGCTGATCCTGCTATTTTCTTCATCAGTTTATTTGCTTATTCTGAATTCCTCTACTTTATTTGTATGGTTCCCAGGGTAACGTATACCCGAGAGGGTCCATAGTTGTGACTAATACATAATTATAATGTTTTCCTACCAACTGCATACATTATGTTACTTAATATAGAATTGAGAATTGTTTTTATTTTATTTTTTTACCGTATTTCATGTGTTCTCCTTACGCCCAATACGCTTGTGTATAATTAATTGGTTTTACTTTGTTGTTACTCTTAATATAATCTCATTTATTTCACATAAATTGCTGTGGGAGCATGAGGAACAGGAAATAAAGTATACTCATCCTCCATAGAGGCGGGAGGATCCTCCGACCAGACGGCTGTTATGTCTGGCGGGCACTTGTGGCGGCATGATGAACAGGGAGTAAAGTATACTCATCCTCCATAGAGGCGGGAGGATCCTCCGACCAGACGGCTGTTATGTCTGGCGGGCACTTGTGGCGGCATGATGAACAGGGAGTAAAGTATACTCATCCTCCATAGAGGCGGGAGGATCCTCCGACCAGACGGCTGTTATGTCTGGCGGGCACTTGTGGCGGCATGATGAACAGGGAGTAAAGTATACTCATCCTCCATAGAGGCGGGAGGATCCTCCGACCAGACGGCTGTTATGTCTGGCGGGCACTTGTGGCGGCATGATGAACAGGGAGTAAAGTATACTCATCCTCCATAGAGGCGGGAGGATCCTCCGACCAGACGGCTGTTTTGCGCTTAAGAGGGCTCGCTTCGACCGTATTACCCATATTGGCAACAAGCTATCTGCGCAGCCATCCGGTAGCAGATCTTTTTGGTCCCTTGCCAAATCGGTCGAGGCGAACTTCTGTCGACCCACACTGCCTCCGCTGGTGAGGCCTGATGGAACACTGGCCCATACGGCGAGAGAGAAAGCAGGTCTCTTTGCATCTCTCTTTGCCCATAGTTCGCGTCTTGATACTGGCAGTGCTACTCCACCTAATTTACCTCATTGCGGAGCTTCAATGCCGGAGGTTCGCATTAGGAACAAGGAGGTCCTGAGAGCACTGTGTCGTCTGGACGTGAATAAGGCTAGTGGTCCAGATGGTATACCAGCGATTGTTCTTAAGGCATGTGCGCCCGAGTTGTCTCCTGTATTGACGCGCCTGTATCGCCTCTCATTTGGGACTGGTATAGTGCCCAAGTCCTGGAAGCTTGCCAACGTGCAGCCCGTGCCCAAAAAGGGTAGTCGTGCCGATCCTACCAACTATCGGCCGATTTCGGTAACCTCCATACTCTGCAAGATTATGGAGCGTGTATTGAATTCGCGCCTCTTGGCTTACCTGGAAGGTAACGATCTCCTCAGTGACCGACAGTACGGTTTTCGGCGCAATCGGTCAACTGGGGACCTACTAGTGTATGCCACTCACTTGTGGGGCGAGGCCCTCGAGAGAAATGGGGAAGCGATTGCCGTCTCCCTTGATGTCTCGAAGGCCTTCGACCGGGTATGGCACGCTGGCCTTTTGAGTAAGCTTCCAGCGTACGGCGTTTCCGCTGGCCTGACTGGCTGGGTTAAAGACTTCCTGACTGAACGGTCCCTCCGAGTTGTTGTCGACGGATGCTCATCGGAGCCCATGTCGACCAATGCCGGTGTTCCTCAGGGGTCTGTTCTCTCTGCAACTCTGTTCCTGCTGCATATTAATGATCTGCTGATGCCCGGTATCTATGGGTATGCAGATGACAGCACAGTTGTGGAGAGATATCTGCCGGAAGCTCGGGCTAGTAAGGAGGCAATCTGGTCCGAAAGAGAGGCTATGGTCGAGCGTACGAGTGCTGCACTACAGGCAGTCTCCGAATGGGGCAAAGCCAATCTTGTAGCATTCAATGCCGCCAAAACACAGGCGTGTCTTTTCACCGCCAAAAGGAGCCCGTTCACCTTGGCTCCTACTTTTCAGAATGTATCCTTGGAGTGCACCAACCGCCTTCAGCTTTTGGGAGTAGAGATTTCCTCGAACCTTAACTTTGGGCGGTTCATTGAGTCCAAGGCCAGGGTGGCTGCTAGAAAACTTGGCGTTATCGCAAAGGTCCGGCGGTACTTCACACCGGGGCAGCTTCTAATGTTGTACAAAGCACAGGTCCGCTCGTGTGTGGAGTACTGCAGCCACATTTGGGCTGGTGCTGCGAAATGTCACCTGGATACTTTGGATTCAGTGGAGAGGCGTGCGAAGAGGCTGATTGGCGACCCAGACTTAACTCGAAACGGTCTCCAAAGCCTGGAGCACAGGCGTAGAGTAGCCAGCCTTTCGGTCTTCTATAGGTTGCATTCTGGTGAGTGTGCAAGGGAATTGCATGATTTAATTCCCCCATCACCGTTCCACCATCGGACGACCCGTCGTACGGCGAGTTTCCACCCTTACGTTGTTGATACCACTGCGACCCGGACGAAGCGTTTCGCTTCCTCTTTTATACCGCGTACATCGAGGGACTGGAACAATTTGCCAGCGACGGTGTTTCCGTCACATTACAATTTGAGTGTCTTCAAGGCTAGAGTGAATAGGTTCTTAATAAACTAGCGCGCTTTACCATCAATGATCGCATCACTGCTTACCATCAGGCGGGATTGCGGTCAAGCGCTTGTTTATGACTTATAAAAAAAAAAAAAATGTCTGGCGGGCACTTATGGCGGCATGATGAACAGGGAGTAAAGTATACTCATCCTCCATAGAGGCGGGAGGATCCTCCGACCAGACGGCTGTTATGTCTGGCGGGCACTTGTGGCGGCATGATGAACAGGGAGTAAAGTATACTCATCCTCCATAGAGGCGGGAGGATCCTCCGACCAGACGGGTGTTATGTCTGGCGGGCACTTGTGGCGGCATGATGAACAGGGAGTAAAGTATACTCATCCTCCATAGAGGCGGGAGGATCCTCCGACCAGACGGCTGTTATGTCTGGCGGGCACTTGTGGCGGCATGATGAACAGGGAGTAAAGTATACTCATCCTCCATAGAGGCGGAGGATCCTCCGACCAGACGGCTGTTATGTCTGGCGGGCACTTGTGGCGGCATGATGAACAGGGAGTAAAGTATACTCATCCTCCATAGAGGCGGGAGGATCCTCCGACCAGACGGGTGTTATGTCTGGCGGGCACTTGTGGCGGCATGATGAACAGGGAGTAAAGTATACTCATCCTCCATAGAGGCGGGAGGATCCTCCGACCAGACGGCTGTTATGTCTGGCGGGCACTTGTGGCGGCATGATGAACAGGGAGTAAAGTATACTCATCCTCCATAGAGGCGGGAGGATCCTCCGACCAGACGGCTGTTATGTCTGGCGGGCACTTGCCCAACGATTGATGTTGGGAAGTTGTATGTAGGGTTGTAACGGAGCTTCGCCTCCGCTTCCGTTACTGCGGAAGTTCCGCAAGAAATCGTATCTTCGCATCCGCCTCCGCCTCCGCACAATTTTTGCGTAGTTATAACGGAGGTTTATTTACGTATTTATAAAATAAACTAGCTTTCCGCCCGCGGCTTCGACCGTGTGGATTTCTGTTATATCGCGTTTTCAAGAGAACTGTTATTTCTCAAGGTCAACTCTATCTTTGTACCAAATTTCAAGAAAATCAGTTCAGTGGTTTAGACGTGAAAGCGTAACAGACAGATAGACAGACAGACACAGTTACTTTCGCATTTATAATATTAGTAGGGATAACACGCAAGCTGCGACGCTCGACAACCGACGGCCGCGTTTGAGCGCGAAATGGTCAAGAATCATCTAGTGCGATCTGCGGTAATGCGGCAAATAAAATTTGTTTCTCCTAAATTTTCATAACTAGAAGGTAATATTTTTTTACTTAGTGGACTACTATTTATGTACGTATTTAAAATAAAAATTTTGTTTTGATTAACCATAAACTTCAATTTTTTCTATATGTACTTTCATCTCCGCCTCCGTTAACCTCCGCATCCGCGGAGGTGAGACTCGTCCCCTCCACATCCGCCTCCGCCTCCGCTAACATGGCCTCCGCTACAACCCTAGTTGTATGTATGCTAAATGCACGGTAAACTCTGCTTGAAACGAGATGTAGACTCCTTGTGACGTCAGTGACGCTTTGCTGGCATGTGTCGTTTGTAGATACCGCTACAATTACAGTCATTATAATCATCCATATATACATATTTTATTTACATATAATATAATTCTCATCATCATCATCTCAGCGTTTATCCAGGTTGCATCCGCGGCTTTCGCGTTGGAGCCCGGGGTCCGCTTTCCTGCACATTCTCCTCCATTTCGCACGATCTTTAGCGTCCTGTGGTAAGAGCTTGTTGGCACGCATGTCATCTCTTACAACGTCAAGCCAGCACTTCTTTGGTCTACCTCGCTTGTTCCGGCCCGGCGGAGGCGCCATGGTAAGACATTTGTTACCCACGTAACATGCCGGTTTGCGTAAGACGTGGCCGTACCAGCGTAGGCGACCCTCCTGCAGTTTGTCTGCAATGTCACGGACACGAAGGCTGCCCCGGATGCGGAAGTTCCTGATGCGGTCTTTCCGCGTAACTCCACACATCCACCGCAGCATATTCATCTCCGTGACACGCAGCTCCTGCTTGTGTCGCTCAAGCACAGGCCAAGCCTCACTGCCATACAGGAGAACAGGTCTAATGATGGTTTTATAGACCTGCCCCTTAAGCTTAACCGGCATTTTGGGGTCACAAATGACACCTGTCACCTCACGCCATTTCGCCCAAGCTGCGGAAATACGTGCCTTGACGTCGCAATCAATGTCGCCGGACGCGTGAAGCACAGACCCCAAGTATTTAAACTGGTCCGTGCGCTCGACCATGTCTCCGCCTATGCGCACAGACATGGGGTCTGTCGTGTTGCTGGCCAAGTATACGGTCTTCGACACGTTGAGTTTCAGACCTCCGTTCTCAAGCGAGTCCTTCCACGCATTCACACGCCGCACCAACCGTTCCCTGTCCGCGTCCGCCAGCGCGATATCGTCAGCATACATGAGTAGCCAGGGAGGCTGCTCATGTGAGTCCTTGATACTGTCCGACAAAACGTCTAATATCACGCTGAACAGAAACGGACTAAGGACGGATCCCTGGTGGACTCCGACGGTGATGGGGAAGGGTTAAGTGTCGCCAACAGCGGTCCTGACAACGGAATCGGAATTGAGGTACATGTCTCGAATTATGTCGACATAGGCTTCAGGTACCCCTTTGGACCTCAGTGCCCACCAGATCACCCCGCGAGGGACACAGTTGAAGGCCTTCTGCATATCTAGAAAGAGCATATGCAGAGGCGTGTTCTTCGATCTGTATCTCTCCATGGCGATCCTTAGTGCGAAGATAGGGTCCATGGTTCCGTGCCCTGGCCGAAACCCATATTGACACTCCGAGACAGCACACTCCTGCTGGATTCGGGAGTCTACGATCCTCTCAAAGATTTTCATGGTGTGGGACATGACCTTGATACCGCGATAGTTGCCACACTCCTGAACCGAGCCCTTGCCTTTAAAGACTGGAGTAATTATGCTCAGCCTCCATTGGCTCGGGATTTTGCCGGTCAGGAGCACGCGATTGAAAAAGTTAGTTAGCATGCCCACACCGCGAGGACCCATCGCCTTCCAGGCCTCAATGGGGACTCCGTCAGCTCCGACAGCTTTCCGATTCCCCATACGACGAAGAGCCGTTTGGACTTCCTCAGGCGTTATCAGAGGCACTAGTCCAAGGTTCGGAGGGAGTTCCGGTGTCTGCACCTCTTGATGCTGCTTGTTCAGCAGCTCGTGAAAGTACGAGCGCCATCTCTCCTTCACCGCGAGGTCCTCGCATAGCAGGTTGCCATTTGGGTCTTTTACACAACGGCACTTGGATATATCCTGTGCCGCTTTGACCTCCAGGGTAACTACTAACTTGTAAATGAGCTTTTGCCCCTCAGACGATTCCAACTTCTCGTAGAGAGGTTGCAAGTGGTCTCGTCTGGCTCTGGCTACAGCTCTTTTGGTGGCACGTTTGGCAACCTTGTATGCGTCGCGATCTTCAGGAGATCCGGTCGCTTGCCACGTTTTGAAGAGGGCTTTCTTCACCTTAGTCTCCCTCTGGACTGTGTCGTCCCACCACCAGGTTTCCTTGTCACGTTTGCGGCCGCCCTTAGAGACGCCGAGTACCACCCGCGCCGCCCCCGTAATAGCTGCCTGGATCCTGTCCCAGTGGTCTTGCACAGGTTCTCCGTCGGTACCGACGCACTTGTCGCCAATAACCGACGCAAAATCCTGGGACCTGTTTTCATCAAGCAGCCACCACCGGATCTGGCGCCGACAGTCCTCTACACATCTACGTTGGGCCTTTACGCAGAGGTCCATGACAAGGAGACGGTGTTGTGCAGTGAGACTCTCACCGGGTATGACTTTGCAGTTGGCTACTTTGCCGATGTGGTGCCTCCTAGTTAGTAGAAAATCGATCTGGGTAGTGCTTCGCCCGCTCCGGTAGGTGACAAGGTGCTCCGGCTTCTTTTTGAAGTAGGTGTTCACGAGTGCAAGGTCCGCAGCCGCACACATTCGGAGAATGCTGTCTCCTTCCGCGTTGCGGCTACCGTACCCAAAGCCACCGTGAAGACGATCAAACTCGCCACACCTCTCACCCACATGACCGTTCAAATCACCACCCAGAACGATTCCCTGGGATAACGGAATCCCGCGAAGCAATCCTTCGAGCTGGGTCCAGAACAGCGTCCTTTCGGCTTCACCGCACCCGGCCTGTGGAGCGTAGGCACTTATCAAGTGGGTTATAACCCCATTGACAAGCACCCGCACCGACATTAGCCGATCGCTGATGCGATTCACCTCCAAGACGTCATCCTGGAGCTCGTCAGACAACACCACGGCGACCCCATTTCTCCCACTAGGTGCACCCGTGTAGATCAGCTTGTAGCCATTCCCAATAAGCCGGGATCTGCTGCCTTTCCACCGAGTCTCCTGCAGGAACGCCACGGCCACCCTCCGCCTGTGGAGAGTTTCGGCCAGCTCTCTAGCGCGTCCAGTTAGCGTGCCAACGTTCCACGACGCGAAACGGATTTTCATGGATTGGGCTCGCTTCTTCAGCCGTGTCCGCCTCTGACACGGTAGCCCTAGCCCACAGGTCACAGGAGTCGGGCGAGGCTCCTGCGCGCCGTTTTGCGGCGGCGCCCTAGCTGTAACATGTGCATTTCTTATTATCCTCTCCATGATTGATTGGCTTGTTTGGCTAATTACGAGTGTGACTGCCGTCTGACCACTCAACCCCGAAGGGAAAGCCGGCGTCAGAGCCCCGTTCGTGAGTCAGCAGGTGCACCGTCTGGCAGGTGGGGTTGACTTGGGTCCCAGAGATGGAGGTGGGACCCCAAAGCACCCAAACACCCGCAAAGCACCCGCCTCCGCCTCCGTTAACCTCCGCATCCGCGGAAGTGAGACTCGTCACCTCCGCATCCGCCTCCGCCTCCGCTAACATGGCCTCCGCTACAACCCTAGTTGTATGTATGCTAAATGCACGGTAAACTCTGCTTGAAACGAGATGTAGACTCCTTGTGACGTCAGTGATGCTTTGCTCGCATGTGTCGTTTGTAGATACCGCTACAATTACAGTCATTATAATTATCCATATATACATATTTTATTTACATATAATATAATTCTATTACATTACATTTGAACATACATAGTATACACTGCTACATATCAAGCTATAAATGTCCAGTTTAAGATGACCTCGCGTTATATAGGTATTTCGAACAATCACAAGTCAGCTTATACTGGATTACTTAGCTGAATCAATATACAAAAGCACAGAGCTTTGATCTTAATCCCAGCATCAGTGTTGTTTAAGTGTAGCACCAAAACTTTAACAGTTTACAAATTCAGAAGACACTGCACCGAGACAGTTAATCTCAATTCATTGCTTCCCGAGTTAGTTCACCATGCCAAGAGCTCGTACTGTTGGCACGCCGACGACGCAACGAAACCGCCCCTTGACAAAACATGAACATTTTTATACCCACTCATTGTTTTAGATACCGCCCACGAGCTATGTTCATACTTCATGTTTTTTTGTCTTTTTCGGTTTTCCGAGCGAAACTCTAAATGTAACGTAAACGGAAGGAATAAGTAGGGAATAAGTTGGAAAAGGTTTAGAGCGAAGCATGTTAAATATAAAGAAAATGGACAAAATAAGACATTCAAAGATAAGAGGCGTCACTAAAGTTACAGACGCCTTGATTTATGCTCGAAAACGGAAATGGCAGTGGGCTGGACATGTGGCGAGAATGACTGACGGAAGGTGGACATCGCGGGTTACTAACTGGTTAGGACCACCAGGCAAGAGAAAGAGGGGGAGACCTTTAAATCGCTGGGAAGATGATCTGAAAGGATCAACGGGCACAAACTGGTACACCATAGCACAAGACCGACAAAAATGGGCATCTTTGGAGGAGGCCTTTACCCAAACCGGGGTTCTTGTGATTAATAACACTACTAACATATTATAAACCTATTTAGATTACTAACATTACTAATACTTAGAAATATAAATTGTGTTTCCTGTAACATTATTACTATCAATTGTAAAACAAGAAATAAAAAGGCTTATTATTATTATTAAGTTGGAATCTATGTACTTATAATACTCGGTTTATTTAAAGTTCAATCAGGCTGGTTGTCAGATATTCGGGTTTTTTAAGTAATCCAAACGACTGAGATCCACAACTGACAGCCGGCGACAACTGCTTAACGTGCTTAAATATGGTCACTCATCCACGCACAGGCAGCGACAAGCGTAGCTTAACCTGAACGATCGACCCGTGCGATTATTTATTAGACCTTGCAGGAAAATTAACGAAGCATAGTTATGCTTCGATCGTGACGACTGTTAATAAAACCTCAAAATGTTTTAGAAACACCAGTCCCAAGTTTCCAATATAACGACATTAACGTAACATCAAAAAGATTAATCTTTGTATAAATTGTTGCCAACTCTGAAGGAGTACTTGTTCTCTCTTGGACCCAAACTTCAACTTTCACTTTCAATTTTCGACGAAAAAGATAACTCGAAATGATCTTAAATTTGTAACAGCGAACTTCATTGAGTCGATACGTGTACCTCATCAAATCGCTAACTTCTTCCGCTACAACTCACAATTTCGGCTCTCCGGCTAACTTTTAATCGAAGTAGTCAAACACAACAATATTGCCAATTCGGCAGTTAGTCGTTAATTGTGGATCGAGGGACCAAGGACTCGTGCCCATTGAGCACGATGCTTACTTAGGACCGGCCAAATTGCACTGCCTTAGAACAGCTCTCTTAGAGAAAACAAACCACCGAGTCGGGAGGATCGATGTAATGCTGGCTGATATTTTAGACACTAGATTAGAGGTATCGTGATTCAATTATAGATTATACAAGCTATGTCTCATAAATTGAATGATAATGAACTTTATGATCTTTATCTAAACTAATATATAAAGCTAAAAAGTTTCTTTGTTTGTTTGAACGCACTAATCTCAGGAACTACTGGTTTTGGAAAATTTAAAAAAATATTTTTGCGTTAGATAGCCCATTAATCCGGGAAGGCTATATAACGCTGCGACCAATAGGAGCGGAGCATATAAACAAAACATAAAGCACCTACGCGGTTGAAACCGCGCGGAGCAGCTAGTCAGATCATAAAGTAAAAAAAAATAAAACTAAATCTTGATTTAGTTTTATTTTTTTGCAGGTTGATTTTCTCTGCCTAAAAAATCTAAGAAAAGGATTTAAAACGGAACGCAAAACTCTGAAGCAAACTTTATGCAGCTTAAGCCCTAATCTGGCAGATATTTATACCCTAAAAAAAAAACAAAATGACGTATACAGCTCAACAATTACGTTCACATTTAATTTGCAACTTATTTAGTCATTCCAATCACAGCACGGATTGTGTTTGTCCGCCATTCTGCACTTAATGTATGAAACAAATAACAAAATATTCCTGATTTAAAACACTGATTGCTAGTTAATAAACGAACCAATATTTGATTTAAAACTAAACTTTGGGAAAAGCCAACGGTAACAAACGGTAAAACTGTGTGTATTTGGGCAGCCCATGTAATTGATTCAGCTCTGCTCAACAGGTTAGCTTCACCCAGGTACCAGAGTGAAGGAATTATAATGAGATATTTGGTAAATACTGGACAGCCTCCGTGGCGGAGCGGTAACGGACGCGGCCGCTACGCAAGGTGGCGCGGGTTCGATCCCCGCACAGTGCAAGTATTTGTATGCATGAATATGAATACTTGCACTGGTCTGGTCGTGCCTCGGAAAGCACGTTAAGTAGTTGGTCCCGGTTGCCATACAAACATCTAGTGGCAGTCATTACGGGTTGTTGGAGCCCTCAAAAGTCCAAAAATTGGTCTAACTGCAATGTTTCGATGTCCCCTTCAGGTTGTGGAGGTCAGACGGCAGTCGCTTCACGGAAAATATCGAAGTTTAGCCATTTCAGCAGTTGGACTGGTAAAGTGGACCCCAGACTCCAAAGCTGAAAAAGGCTTCGGATGCGACTGGGATTAACGCTGGGATGATGATGATGATTTGGTAAATACTGTAAATGTACCTTAACAAGATTAGAAATTTAATTGGGAAAGCATTGCGATGCCACTGCAGTAAACAGCTTTTTCATATCTCTTACTACAAACGACACGAAAAAATAAACAGAAAATAAAAATAACAGACATAAGGTTAAGAGTGAAGCAAATGCCAAAGTAAAAGAATTTATAAAACTCACAGGAAGTACTAGAAAAAACAGCTAAAGCATTAAAGTATGTAAAAAGATCTCACAACGTACACACATTACAGAAACTCGGGTAAAAACATATAAAAACCGACCGAATGCGAGTCGGTATTGCCCAGGAAGGGTTCCGTATCATTATACAATATGTAAAGAAAATCCTGTCCGACCCGTAAGGATAATAAAGGTTAGGTAAACACTTGACCAAATATAATATAAAATTTTACATAATCATCATAGTAACAATACTAATGAATTTTGAAATAATGCTTTTTTCCCGGGAATTAATTCCAATTTCCCCGAAATTGGGTAATTTTTAAAAAAGTGACAACACCGGTATTATTATAAGCGAATAGCGACGCGACCACGTCACAGGTGCCGCGTGTCCTGCCTCCCGCCGCTCGCGGAAGGGGGTTGCTAATCGCACATGTATTAAGTTACTTACCTCTTTTTGCGAAATAATATTTATTTTTTCAGGGGTTTTTTTTTTAAGTTTAGCCTGTCTTTGTGGGCATTAGTAGAATCAGTTATCGATACCTAACAATACCTTCACGGATCGGACAGGGTTTTATTTACATATTGTATATGAAAATCATGTCTGTTATATGAGAACCCTACTTAAATATTTATTTTATTCTATTTTAGTATCAGTAGTTATAGTGGCAACAAAAACACATCATCTGTGAAAATGTCAACTTACTAGCTATCACTGTGTATGGATACAGCCTGCTGGCAGACAGACATAAAGGGTCCCGTTTTTAATCATTTTATACGGAACCCTAAAAACGAAACGTAACAAAGCTCAGATTGAAGAAAACTCCCGAGTTCCGTCTACTTCGACGATTACTTAAGCCCCGAGTTAGAGATTGTTGGTGTGCAAGTCTGCCAACTATGTGCGCGACCGTGGGTATCAACTATTCAACACTGCTCGCTGTTACCGACTACTTATTTGTGCTTTGATCGTTTTTCTATACGTTACATCACCGACCTACATATTTTTCTATACGTTACATCACCGACCTACATATTTTTCTATACGTTACATCACCGACCTACATATTTTTCTATACGTTACATCACCGGCCTACATATTTTTCTATACGTTACATCACCGACCTACATATTTTTCTATACGTTACATCACCGATCTACATATTTTTCTATACGTTACATCACCGACCTACATATTTTTCTATACGTTACATCACCGACCTACATATTACACGTATTATACAACGTTATTTTTTCTTCATACGAAAACTTGAGTATAGTTTGTTCATAATAATCAACTGATTCGATTCCAATCTTTTTTATACCATGTTATATTTTTTCCCAAATACATTTAGAAATTGTTGCAGCGTGGTTACCGAGCGCACAAGTTCAGTTTACCGTAGATCATAGTACTTGGCGCGTACGCATGAACGCGCAACAGCTGACGCCACAAGTCAACTCACCGCTCGCCCGCCCG
This sequence comes from Sesamia nonagrioides, assembly GCA_017933935.1. Lineage (NCBI taxonomy): Eukaryota > Metazoa > Arthropoda > Insecta > Lepidoptera > Noctuidae > Sesamia > Sesamia nonagrioides. Next base: position 718,588 of record JADWQK010001030.1, on the reverse strand, counting down.
AGCGGAGCGTTGACCATATTTTTGTTTGGACAACCAGGTAAGATAACAAGCTCATAACTTTGTGGATTTCATGATACCTTTTTAAAATTTTGTACATAGATTCTTTACATAAAAATACTAGACACGTGTTTCAAATAATGTTGAAGGTGTAACAAAATTAAAATGAAAATTATGAAAGTACAATAGTTTATTCAGAACCGTTTACTGGATTGTTTTCTGTCATTTGTAAAGACGAAAATTATTCATTTCAAAAAATAATTAAGACTACGTAAATTACTGTCACACTTTCGCTGTACAGTCAAAACAAACCAAAATTGATGACGTACCTACTTACAACGTTAGACCCTCACACGGGTGCGTGCGTGGATTTGTAATGCGACCACAATTTTCGCCCGCATCCAGTGTAATCTAATTCAATAAAAAATAATGTTTTCTACATAATAATAAAATTCCATTGCATAAATATGATTATAACATAATTATTTTAAATGGGGTACTTGGCACCACCAAACACCCCATTTAAAATAATTATGTTATCCGGTAATTCCCGGATATGTTGGAACCTTTTAACTTAGGATTCTTAATTTTAATTATCTATTTGCACTTGGTTAGGACTTATGGAACTGAGACGTGGGCGCTAACAATGGGCCTTATAAGAAAGCTTAACTGACCCAAAGGGCAATGGAGAGGGCTTTGCTTGGGGTTTCACTGCGTGATCAAATCAGAATTGATGAATCCGCAGAAGAACGAGAGTAACTGACATAGCCCGAAGAATTGCAACACTAAAGTGGCAGCGGGCCAGGTACATTACCCGTAGGACCGATGCCAGATGGGGCCTACGGGTTCTCGACTGGCGAACACTCACTGGAAGACGCAGCGTGGGTAGGCCCCCGACAAGGTGGACCGATGATCTGGTGAAGGTCGTGGGAAACCGCTGGATGAAACCGGGAGGCGCAGGGCCGGTAGTTGTGGAGATCCTTGGGGAAGGCCTATGACCAGCAGTGGACGTCTTTCGGCTGAAATGATGATGATGACTTGGTACTAAATTAAAAGACTAACTAACAAAGTACTACTCCCCATCGCTGTCATCCAGAATCGTTCCTAGAAGACTGACAGCATTGCCATGATGAATTTACTTTTTAACTAGAATACTCGAACTCTTGTTCGAGTATTCTTGGCTTCAATTTTCATTAATCACTAAGAATAAAGCAATGAAATTAACTTAAAAGAAAGCCACATGGCAAATCTTTTAGCATTTATATTAAAACAAAAATGAACCTTTCTGGGGGAAAATGTTAGAACAAAATTAATAATGGCATAATATTTTCTTCTTCTATAACTGAAAAATAAAAAAATCTACATAATGTTAATGAGTTATGGAACAGTATTCTATTTACAATAAATTTTCGTCCTGCTTTAAAATAAATACAATTCTATATCAATGCTGACGATCTGAATAATCTTTATTGCACCAATGTTTAAAATATGTACCTATCTAATGTTACAAATCCAAAGAAATACAATCTTGCCAAGGGTCAAGGCAAGGCAAGGTTGTTTGTCAAATTTTCAGGCTGGCCCGTGTCGACAATGATCCACGAGTGACACTCGGGACAAAGACGTATCATTCTATACGCGATACAGAAGTATCTTGAAAATGAGTACCTTCTACGAACCAACCGCGATGGAGATACCATAGCTTATCTTGATCAATCAACCCTTGCGTTATACTTTCCCGCAAGCTCCTCAGTATAAACGTAAATATGTATTAATAAACGTTTAAATATTTCAAGAAACTTATATGAAATGCAATTTATAAATGCAATGTACAAAATCCAATTCATACTAAAATGATGGTATTCTCGGATTCAGTACTATTTTAGTTCAATTCAGTTTTAGCGAAACTTTGCTTCGGTACGATATTTGAATTTAATCGGAGCGAGTGCGCCCAGTACTCTTTCTCGAGCGTTCTTTACAAACTGTGTAATGTTTAATAACCATTATTGAAAGTGATCCAGAGAGATCTCTTGTGATACTAATAACCATTACGTGTTATTATCCTATCCACATAAATCGTAAAAACAGTTCTGAAAAGTTATTAAGTTTAAAAATAGTGCCTTTAGACTGTTTCCTACTTCTAGTCTTCATTTAATAATAAGTTAATAATTTACTCTTAAACGAGAAAAAAACCAAATGCATTAAATTACTCTACCTCACGTTAGGCAGGTGGAAACTAAAGTGTTGATAAAGGGCGAAGAATTGAAATCTGAAGACAGCACAGTATTCTTGGGTATAACTCTGGATGCTAAGCTTCAATGGGGTCCACATATAGAAAAATTGTCAAAAAACTAAGTTCTGCTGCATACGCAGTTAGAACAATTCGTAATTTGACTGATGTTGAGACGGCCCGTTTAGTGTACTTTGGCTATTTCCATAGCGTAATGTCGTACGGCATTCTGTTGTGGGGAAATGCCGCCGATATTCAAACAATATTTGTTTTGCAGAAACGAGTTGTTCGTGCAATTTATAAATTAAGTCCGAGACACTCTCTCAGAGAAAAATTTAAAGAGATTAATGTACTGACCGTGCCGTCTCAATATATTTATGAAAATCTTTTGTATGCTCATAAAAATATATAATTGTTTAAAAAATACAGTGATGTCCATAATATAAATACTAGGAACAGGCACAAATTTATTGTACCCACAACAAGGCTCAAGAAAATAGGTGGCTCTTTCAGATGCCAATGTATACATTTTTACAATGGACTTCCAGAGGTGGTTCAAGATCTGAGCCTGAATAAATTCAAATCCTTCATTAAACGTAAGTTGTGTCAGAAAGCATTTTATAGTGTGAAGGATTATATTGAGGACAAAAAGGCTTGGGCTTGAGCTGCGTCCGATTTCTATACACTGATTGTTCTTTGATTTTTCCTCTTGTAGTTTTAAGATGTAATTGTTTATGTTATTAATTCAAAACCTGTATTACACACTATGTAGCCAAGCATATTGTACGATACGGAATTGTATCGCTGACAGAGGTGTTCGGCACTTGTACAGCTATACAGGAGCTAAACTTAGTATTCGGGAACACGGAACAACGGGAGCTGCTGAACGTTGGACAAAACTATCTTAGCATTGTGTAGATTCAATTTCTTAGTATTGTATAATTGCATGGCAAACGTGTGAGCACAATGTACGAATGTGCTGTAAGGCATTTATTTGTTGGGTTAGTCTTTTTTTATTAACTTGATTGTGCTCTGGCTGTTGAGAGTATGTCATGCTCACTCAAATGTCTCGCTGATGGTGGCGTGTGTGTTGGGTTATTAGGTTCCCTTCAATATGGTTGAGCTGAATGATGCTGATCCATACGTCATGTTCGTGAACGGACGCCGTCAGAGGGGACTGGTCATCTCTTAGCTGCCACGGCGTATTTTAATTTCTGAATTGATTTTTGTGTGTTTTCCATAATGGACGCTCTCAGCGTACAATATATTTCTGCATCGTTCTCACACGGTTGATTTCAACATGAATGATGTAATCAAATATTTGTAACAATAGCTTGAAAATTTAAAAGAGTGTCCATGGAGTTTCTTGCCCGTTCTTCTCCATAGGTACTCTTTGGAATGGGCGACTAGCTTCATCTTATTGACTGACCGACCTTCTGACAATTCAAAAGTGCCTGTAAGTGGTTTATTTGAAATAAATGATTTGATTTGATTAAAAAACTCTGCTGCTGATGGACTTGTAAAATGTGCAGTGTTTTTAATGTAATCAATCAAAACATTGGAACAATTTGCCCGCAGCGGACTTACCATCCAATTATATGGTAAGTGTCTTGTGTGCTAGACTAAATAGGCAGGCATTGCTTACCATCAGCCGGAATCGTACTCAAACATTAGTTTATAATAATTCAAAAATCGGTATTACTATTGAAAGGTATATTTTCTTCGTATAAACCTTTCATCGTTTAGGTACTTACGAAGCGTCAGGATCTTGGTGCACAGCTCTAATGGGTCGTTGCCTATGGTGACGAGCCGGCAACAAACTCTTCATTAAAAAAAAACTTCTCATTTAAAATGTTTTCAAATTACAATGTTAATAGGTGTGGGAGGATAATTTTGGCTTTTCCAAAAGTTCATCAATGAAGTACCAGTTGTATTAAAATTAAATTGACACTTTTTGATTCACACATAAGTGTACCATCCTTTATTTATATACCCGGACGAAATTCGAACAATCGAATCAGGTTATCCTTTGATTGTCGCTAAATCTTGTAAACTAATCCAGTGAGCTAATTAATAATTTGATGAATTATCAATCTACTTGGCGCCATGATTCCGTCACAAAGACCAATTAGACAGCAAATCGATTTATATGGAAAAAAATAATAGAAAAAAGAAGAAAAAAAAACCTTACTTGTAAAATGTTTATAGGTACCAACCTATCCATACTAATATTATAAATGCGAAAGTAACTCTGTCTGTCTGTCTGTCTGTTACGCTTTCCCGCTTAAACCTCTCGACCGATTTTGATGAAATTTGGCATAGACATTCTTTAGACCCTGAGAAAGAACATAGGCTACCTTTTATCCCGGAAAAATTTGATATTCCCGAGGGAAATCTAAAAAGCGCGATATAACCAAACTCCACGCGGGCGAAGCAGCGGGCGGAAAGCTAGCAGAAAATAAAATCATTTATCATCATTTGTCATTTATGAATTCGCGAGAAATAATTTGTTAATTGATATGGATAGGTACTTACTGCAGTTACCGTCAATGTGTCAAATTTTCTTTTACCTTTCGCATATTATGCGTGTTTGTGGTAAAAACAACTTATTGTTTATTCATTATGATGTTAACTAGCGGTAACATGTTTTTTCACTCGTGAATAATTTTCATAATGAAAATTATTCTACTTTGTAGTTTGGAAAATAAATTGTCAACCATTATATGTATGTAGTTGTTTTAAGTTAACAATTTTGCGGTGAAGTGGTACTCACTTTTTCATATAAATAATGTTATATCTATAGAACTAAGTTGTTTTTTACAATAAATTTTACTAAAATATTTCTTTTTAATATAAACCTACTAGTTGTAACAATATATAAAAAGGAATTATTGCATTCCTTTTTTTCCCTCAGAGTGGAAAATCCCGCAAAAAATTGCATTATCTTCGTAAGTACTTCATTCATCAAACATATAATTTATTCTTTTTCTTTATCTATATTTTTTTATCTCTCTCTACTGTTTATATTTTGTATGTATGTATTTATTATAATATTTTTTTGTGGTTCTCTTTTAACTTCTCTTTTATATCTTCGCACCTACCATGTTTTGTCTCTGCATCACCATAAGATAGACTGGTAGAAAATGCCTAAGGCATTAAGTCCGCCATTGTGCAATGTTTTTCTTTGTGCATAAAGTTTTAATAAATAAATAATTTAAAACACCAACAATCTTAAAGCAGTAATTTGTAACATACATAACATTGCTATGCGGCTACCGTGGGTAAGAACGTAGATACTTACAAAGGTTTACACGGATTACGACGCTGACTGTACTTAAAAAATAGACAATCAAAAAATAGATCTTTAAATCTACGGTATTACATTCTCGAAGTCTACAACGTTCAAAAGAAACTAGGGCGTCGATTTATAAACGTTTCTTTAGAAGATTTTTCACAAAGTTCAAAACGAAACAAATCCTTTCATCTTCGCCCCTCTAAGCCCACATCCGAAAACTATTACCGGGAATAAGAAAGAAAACACATAAGATCAATGCTGACTTGCTAACTGCGCGGAGATTCACGCCCGTTTTGAATAGCTCCAATAAAAATCTATTAGGACAGAATCGGGTTGCAAATGATATTTGCTGCGCAAAGCTGGCCGGGCCTAAGTAAACAGGCCGCGGCCCGATAGAGCAATACCTCGCGATAGTTTCTTCAACGTACACTGGCGGCCCCCAAAGTTTACCTACACACTCCCCGAAAATTATAAACATTCAGAAGCGGGAAGTTTTCAAACATCGCGAACATCAAGGTTAGTTTTAATATTAGTTGTAGTTTCAAGAATAAGCCCGTTTTTAGCAAGTGTTTCCTTATAAGCCCCGGTGTAGAAACAAATTTCTGGAGCAGGGAAACAACAGCATTTAATTATATGTAGTAAACTCTTGTTTAATGAACTTAGCTGTTTCTCAAGATTTCGACAATTCTAAAATAAGGCCGGTGAACGCCTTGTACTAGATACGTAAATATACATAATTAAAAAGTTAAAACACCTTCCATTTCCCTAAAATCTTTGTAACGTTATAAGATTATAAATGGTACAACAGCAGCTTTCTGAAAGCATTTTTTTCTGAAAAACAAGATTTTCCCTGAAAATGTTTTGCTCCGAATCTTAAAAGCGTCTGTCAAGTGCGACTTCCTCAAATAATAATTTATTATGGATGAATTTCAAGATATACCTATCCATCTGTTTACATACCTCTATATACTTACACCGTGCTGCTACTATGAAATAAAAATGTAATTAAACATTTGTAACACTGGCTGCCGACAGATTTGTAACTGTAAAAACTTATTGGGTAGGGTTTTTAAAATTTGAAAACAAAAATCATCCGAATTGATCGGGACGGATCCGATCGGATCGGATCCGATTGGGACATTAAAGGTGAAGGAAAACATCTTGAGGAAAACTGGACTTGTAAGTCTGAAATCGCCAACCCGCATTGAGCAAGTGTGTTGAATCTGCTCAATCCTTCTCTGTATGAGAGGAGACCTGTGCCCAGCCGTTGATGATTAAAGCCACTTCTTTAATTTTCCAAGACCACTGTTCACATGTTTTAAAGTGCATTGGTTTTTGTGGCCGTCAGTGGACGTTACCGTCGGGGCAGTCCCTAGGGGCGGAGTGTTGCCCCCGGTAATACCCACGTTTTCTATTGCTGCGTAAGTAAACAACTAAACATCGCAGTCGGACGATTGCGCTACACACACGCTGAGGCTAGCTGACCCCCTCTTTTCCCCGGAACGCTGTGTCTTAACTTTCTAAAGCTTGCTTATTAAGGTTTATATATTATACTAGCTTTCCGCCCGCGGCTTCGCCCGCGTGAAGTTCGGTTATATCGCGCTTTTTAGATTTCCCTCGGGAGCATCAATTTTTTCGGGATAAAAGGTAGCCTATGTTTTTTCTCAGGGTCTAAAGATTGTCTGTGCCAAATTTCATTAAAATCGGTTGAGAGGTTTAAGCGGGAAAGCGTAACAGACAGACAGACAGACAGACAGACAGACAGACAGACAGACAGACAGACAGACAGACAGACAGACAGACAGACCGACAGACAGACAGACAGAGTTACTTTCGCATTTATAATATTAGTATGGATTGTACTGGCTTCTTTCTGCACACTGTTTCGCCTACGTAGATACCAAAATTTGCGCGGAACTCGCGGATATTTTTAGAAAAGGATAACTTTTCTAAAAATATCCCGAAAGATCACAGTCATGAAACGAAAATTGTAAAATGGTTTATTATAATATCCTAGGTAGGTACCTTTCCCACTAACTCTGTGACGTGAAAGTTTGTATGGATTTAGGGATGAATGTATATTTGTTATCCTTTCACGCAAAAGTTAGTAAACGAATTTTGATTAAAATAGCATTTTTATAGGATACTTTTAGTGCCGAAATATATAAACGCGTTGCGACGTCGCAACGCTAATATCAGCAGCTTGGGCGAAATCACAACACTGCGTTGCGGCGTCGTATCGCAAAAATGACGATACACAACAATAAGCTTTTGGGTGCGTGTCGTTGTGCGGCGTCAAATAATTTTACGATGCGATGCCGCAACGCAGTCTTGTGGCCTCTCCCTTTGCATTGCGGAGTTGCGACGTCGCAACTAATAATGTTTTATTATCGTACGGTAGGGTAACCAGAACCTTGTGATTTTAAGTGTATATAGTGTTGTCTCTGTGCCATGGATCGCAATAAAAATTTTCAGTATTTGTTTTGAATGAAGAATGATTTCACAAATTCATTTCCATTGCTCATGTTTTATAAATTTGCCTTTACATATTTCGTCACTTAAATCTTACAAACAAACCCGTTCTATAACCAAAGACATGAATAATTCGATATCAGCGTCAGACATTTTAAGTTTAAAACTTCTTCCGTATTAACGCGTGCTGTGTGCAAGAGTGATAGAATAAAACTGAATCATTATCAACAAGTATGACGTCACGCGACATTAGAATTCGCGCCGGGTTGTGGTGCCGCGCTACTAAAATCGGCATTGACGCTACAGCTGATTTTGGCGTTGCGGCGTCGCAACGCAGTTATGTGTTTTGGGCCGCGATATCGCCACGAGATCAACAACTGTGACGAAAAAAAGAAAATACGTTTATTTAGCACAGGCTAATAAAAGACACGCAATGGACTAGATATATACAACAAAATAAAATTCAAAAAGAAAATGCGGGATGTGGAAATATTTTTAAAGTAATTTATTAAAAGCTAGCTTTTGTTTTTACATATTATAAACTAGTGCTTGTCCGCAATCCCCCCTGATGATAAGCTGTGATGCAATCGTTCAAAGCGCGCCAGTTTATTAAGAGCCCATTTTTACTCCCTAGTCTTGAAGACTCTTAAATTGTAGTCAGAGGGAAACACCGCCGCTGACAAATTGTTCCAGTCCATCGATGTACGCGGTACAAAAAACGAGACGCATTACAAACAGACAGACTCTTAAATTTTATACATTTGTATAGCTTATTTTCCCACTAAAAGTAAAACTGTGTCATGTGCCAGCCACGATTAAGTAATGCTTCGTCAATATTCTAACGCATTTCAGCATTTCAAGCTTGACTTTTTAGGGTTCCGTTCCAAATGGCAAAAAATGGAACCCCATAGATTCGTCATGTCTGTCTGTCCGTCTGTCCGTCCGTATGACACAGCCATTTTTTTTTTCGAATCTATAAGAGCTATACTTTTGAAACTTGGTAGGTAGATGTAATCCGTAAACCGCATTAAGATTTTGATGCAAAAATAAAAAAATAATAATAAATATTGGGGGCTCCCCATACTTAGAACTGAAACTCATATGTTTTTTTTTTCATCAAACACATACGTATGCGATATCTATGGATAGGTCTTCAAAAATGATATCGAGGTTTCTAAAATACTTTTTTTCTAAACCGAATAGTTTGCGTGACGGACGCTTCCAAAGTACAAAAAAGTCGGTCCCCCCCTCCTCTAAATTCGAAAATAAGAAAAAGAAAAATCTAAAAAAAAAACATTTGATGTACATTACTAAAAAAACTACCAACGAAAATTGTTTTGAACGAGATCTAGTAAGTAGTTTTTTTTAATACCTCGTAAATCGTAAACCGCTTATTACCGTGCAAGCTTCCATACATTTGTATAAAAGATTACACGGTAATAAGCGGCAAAGTTATTTAACTTAAATCCTTTAATTTCATAAATCAATGGTACGGAACCCTTTGAGCGTGTGTCCGACACGCACTTGGGCGGTTTTTTTATTAATATTGATATCCCATGGCAGAAGGGTTATATTCTATAAGTAAAAAATAAATCCTAGAATATGTTACCACCATCATCATCATTTCGACCGAAAGACTTCAACTGCTGGACATAGGCCTCCCCCAAGGATCTCCACGACGACCGGTCCTAGAATACATAAATGTATGTGGTATAAAATTAAAACAGCGCTGTCTACATCACAGTTACATTTTAAACGACAACCCTTCGGCAAAATTAAACCGATTCATAAAATTCGTCCTGAATGCACCAAGACGCTTCCTTCTTAAAGAATCAAATTATAAAATAATATTTAAGTTCTATTGAAACTGGGTGAGTAGAGGTCCTGGCGGGTCCGGGGTCGCCCTCTCATTTTTCCCCGTTTTTCATCGTCACCTCGGGCGGCGTGAATATTAATGAATAGAATTAATTGATTGGACGAACCCATCAATTATTCGGCCTATAATTATATTTGCACACTGTTCAAAGTTTACGATCCTATACTATGCAGATTATGAAAAGTTTTTTAATTTCTATGATGATTTTGGCAGTTTGGAGAATGTTGATTGGATCTGCTCCTTTTATTATAAAACTTTGATCAAAATGGATTGAGATATCTTCTATAATTAAAAAGCAGAGCAATCCTTAAAGGTATTTTTATTTTCTTTTTTTTTTTGTATTTTAACGTCAAACATGACTTCATTGTTGATTCAATGAACGGAAAGCACTCAGATCGGAAATGAGCAAAATCATTTCAAAATGATCCACCTGTTTCTAATCCGTTTTACGTATTCTGTCTATTTGAGCAACAGATACGCCAAGCTTTCGATTAGGTGCCAAGAGTCAGGTCAAGCAGGTCCTGTCTAGATTCAACTTCTGCCTAAGTAATCCCGCCGACAAAGGCAAAGCAAACATTTGTACTAGAAATAGAATTTCAACGACGTTTTCAGCTTAATTCGAGTTCGATTGGCTCGCTTTGTAACGAAACGGTGCTAGCAAGACGTAGGTAGGTATCATGAGTAGAGTTATATACTCACACTACTGTTAACTTTTGGCAACTGTAAAAGAAAAGGATATTTGCTTATTATTTAATGTACTATGTGCTACAAATGTGGAAAGAAGGAAAATTATGAATACTTAGGACACATACAGGAAACACACAAATAAAATAAACTTGTTAACAAAAAAAAACCGTCAAAAAATACGTATAATACATATCAAGCACTGTTGAGTCGGCATCAGGGTGAGGCACTCGTCGGCGCGAGTGATCATGCGGAGAACACATTTTTTGGTTTCACTTTGTGTTGTTAATTTGATTTGGTCCCTGGCTTTAAATTGAAGGTAGTTTGACGACAATTCAAAATTACTTTAGGTATCCTTCGTTAGGTATTAGTTTAAGAACGTAATTAGGTTAAATGAAAAGGTTTATTATTATTATTATTTTTTCAGTTTTTTCCGTGTTTTAATTTTATAATTTTTGTAGCTGTAATCTACTAATTGTTTTATATATAACAATACACAACTTAGCATCAAAATCTGTGAGTGAATCATAAATCACTCCTTAATCATTTTCCCGCCACCATTAGGGCAAGATTGTTTTACCAAAAGTCTCTATATAATGTACTAATAATAAAAGACTTATAAAAATCTGACTACTGTGTAAAAAGTTATGCGTGGTATACATTACTATTCAGTGCGTGAACAACCAATCATCTTCCGTTTTCTTAATCTTATCTCTTGGTTGGAATTTTTTTCCAAATATATATGCGACCAACTTTGGGGCCCCTTTCCAATAAAAAAGGAATTATCAAAATTAGACTACTGTGTTAAAAGTTATGCGTACCTCCTCATACATTGAGAACCTCCTTCTTTTTTTTCCGAAGATTAAAAAGAACATTAAGTTCTGATTCTTCATCGCCAGATAACTTTTATTAGAGGAATAAAATTATCTTCTAAGAGCTTATCCATGGAAGAACGGTCTAATATTCAACATGATAAAATTATCTGACATTTGAAAAATCAGCTCAATATCTTTATTGTGGATCATCGGTAGGTACATAATGCAGACGGTAAATTTACAGAAAGGGTGAAGTGCGCTTGGACTCAGCTGTCAATAAAGTCATCTCATTTCACCTAAGTCTTCAGGTTGAGGTGCCCAGAATCGCTTTGCAGTTGTGATTACGTACGCTCTTAAGGCACTCAATAGTTATATAGAAATCAAATTAAATGTAACATTATTGTTACAATACATGATCATCATCATCATCATCATCTCAGCGTTAATCCCAGTCGCATCCGTAGCTTTTCAGCTTTGGAGTCTGCGGTTCGCTTTACCATTCTAACTGCTGATTTTTGGCTAAACTTCGACATTTGTGTTTTTTATTACAATACATGATGTCACATAAAATATAAAAAATAAACACATGGCACACCAAGTGTGTCAACACATCAGTGAGCCACTGACCGGAACACGACTGAAGAAAAAACACTTCTCCACTATCTAACAAATTATTTCTCCAATACAGGCTATTGGAGTAATTAATGATTTGTCAGATAGTGGAGAACTCTTTTGTAGAGTAGCACTTGTTTACTAATGTCAATGGGTCAAATGCCCAAAAGGCTGGCAACATTACCACGTTAGGTGGCGATACTTATTGCATTGATTGGATTTTGAGCTATAAATATGGCAGCCCTCTGGTCACGTGAAGAGTCTAACTACCGTTTGACTATATATCAAAAAACTCAATGAGCACTCAAGCCCCAAAGTTAAAACCCCAAGCAGCTCAAATAACTATATAAAGAATACACAGAAATTCTGCGTCCGAATCGTACAATTATTATGCCTAATGTGGACCAGAGTAGAATTTTACAAAGGGGACATTGGAGATAAACAAAGATTGACCAACACAAACCAGTGTGTTAGATGCAACGACAGGTACACATCACCAATTATCATCTCTCCATTGTACATATAATTATTGGCAGCACGAAGCGGTGTCTAGAGGACTCATTGTGTGAATCTAATTTATTCTCGTGAATGGAGTGAGCTCTTTTATGTAATGTGCTCATTATGTGTCCCGGAGTGCGCTCTAGGGCTGACAATGAGCTCACTGTATCTCTGAGGAAGGTGCACTCCGCTTTAGCGTTTGAAGTATTGAGAAAGAGAATTCATTGTGTCTGCTTTTGTTAATAAGGAATGGTAAAGATGAACAGGGCTTTCAGATTTCATTGACTTTATCTATTTACGAGGGTGTGATTGTTTACATTTCTGTAAGTTATTAGATTCAAGGGCAGTAAATAAAGAAGCAATTTGAAGAGGATAAAAAAACATGGGTTCAGTCTGACAGAACAATGTTCGTATTTTAAAATGATAAAGTTATCCACTGCTTTGTCCTTTGTGTCCACCTGTATGGCTGTCTCACACATTACTACAATCAGGCCATTAACGGGGCTATTCACGTGGCCACAAACTAGCCTTAACTTATTTAGCCACAGAACCGCCAACGTTGTTACCCCTAAAATTAAAATATAGTTTCCTCATTACACGCCCTTGTAGCCCTCCTGGGCATTCAACCACAGGTACAAATTAGGCAACCCTGTGCCTCCCGCCGCATTACCAGCGAGTGCCGACAATGAGACAGTGCCGAGATTACCCCTAATGTTGCCTTTGTTTAGTAACGAGCGAACAAATCGTGCCCCTTTCACCCCCTGCCCCTCCACCCTCGTGCCCTGCCGGCCCTTTGTGCCACTAGTTTCAATTTATGTGTTTAACGGTTATTAATGAGATGTTTAATTAATGAACAGGTTAATTAGGGGGTTTGTAAACGGGGCTGGCCGTTGAAATGATGGGGAGGAAGGTTTTTTGTTTGTCTAATGATTGATGTGTGACCGTTTGTCCTTAAATGGATACGGATTTCGATACTTTACGTTAAGTGTGGACTCTGCAGTAGTGGGGCTGGAGAAGTGTTTTTTTCTATTGGCATCAATTAGCCTAGTTAAATAATAATAGGACTATGTTGTATGCAGTCGTTACATATGGTAAAATGTGGAATATTCTGTTCCTTTAGATAACTCCATCAAAATAATAATCAGCTAATAAAAGTCGAATACGTAGTGTCGTAAATACAGCAGACCATCCCGAACAAAGTTAAGAAACGACATCAACAACCATTCTTCACTCCTTAAAGCCCCTAAAAATAGTGGACATCCGATCCAAAAACACGACTATTATAATTTATAGTAGAGTAGCAACTGTAGCCACTGTTGGCCGGGCGAGCCTATTATTTAGTGACGTAGTTTGTCCATAATGGCCCCGTTCCAGCCATAACGAGCGCTCTGACATCGCCGACACAAACTCATAATATAAAAACATTATGAAGATACGGCCCGCACGTGAAACTATCCTAAATATATAGGTAAGAGCCATTTTCCGTATCTAAATGTTTGCAGGGGAATCATTTGGTAGTGCGTAAGTGCGTCGTTGTGATCCGGGAGTGGTGGAGTGCATCAGGTGATTGTTACGGCCCCCTATTGTTGGAGCCTCAAGTTATGAGCTCAATTTTATGCTAAGAGAGTTCCTTGCAGAAGAACCTGTCCGGGAAAGTAATCATTTCTAGCACCAAACATACTAAGGATGTTACCGGCTCAAGAAACAATTCAACTGGTGAAATGTATAGCATTTCTGGGGCTAAAATCATATCAGCAATTTATAGTACCACGTTTTAATTGAAAATTATTCATAAAATCTCTAATATCTATACTAATATATAAAGCTCAAGAGTTTTTTTACTTGTTTGAACGAGCTAATCTCACGAACTGGTCCGTTTTAACTTTTTTTTTTTTGCATTGAAAGGTCCGTTCGTGTGTGAAGTACTGCAGCCACATTTGGGCTGGTGCTGCGAAATGTCACCTGGCTACTTTGGATTCAGTAGAGAGGCGTGCGAAGAGGCTAATTGGTGACCCTGATTTAACTCGAGACAGACAGACAGACAGAGTTACTTTCGCATTTATAATATTAGTATGGATAAAAAAAAAAAATTTAAAAAATGGCCTTTTAATCCACGTAGGCTTTAGGCTATCCATACTAATATTATAAATGCGAAAGTAACTCTGTCTGTCTGTCTGTCGGTCTGTCTGTCTGTCTGTCTGTCTGTCTGTCTGTCTGTCTGTTACGCTTTCCCGCTTAAACCTCTCAACTGATTTTGATGAAATTTGGCACAGACAATCTTTGGACCCTGAGAAAGAACATAGGCTACCTTTTATCCCGGAAAAATATGATGTTCCCGAGGGAAATCTAAAAAGCGCGATATAACCGACCTAGTATAATATAACATCACACTGCGACCAATAAGAGCGGAACACAACAAAAATTTAAAATGTATGCTGTATATTATGATCTAGAAATGTAATAGTCCATCCATACTAATATTATAAATGCGAAAGTAACTCTGTCTGTCTGTCTGTCTGTCTGTCTGTCTGTCTGTCTGTTACGCTTTCCCGCTTAAACCTCTCAACCGATTTTGATGAAATTTGGCACAGACAATCTTTAGACCCTGAGAAAGAACATAGGCTACCTTTTATCCCGGAAAAATTTGATGTTCCTGAGGGAAATCTAAAAAGCGCGATATAACCGAACTCCACGCGGGCGAAGCCGCGGGCGGAAAGCTAGTACTAATATAATAAATGCGAAAGTAACTCTGTCTGTCTATCTGTCTGTCTGTTTGTCTGTCTGTCTGTTTGTTACGCTTTCCCGCTTAAACCTCTCAACCGATTTTGATGAAATTTGGCATAGACAATCTTTAGACTGAGAAAGAACATAGGCTACCTTTTATCCCGGAAAAATTTGATATTCCCGAGGAAAATCTAAAAAGCGCGATATAACCGACCCCCACGCGGGCGAAGCCGCGACCGGAAACCTAGTGTATCCATAAAAATTGACTCTTTTGGGGTTAAAATAAAATGTTCAAATAACTAATACCACGCGAACGAAGTCGCGTCATCATCATGTCATCATCAACATCATCATTTCAGCCGAAAGACGTCCACTGCTGGACATAGGCCTCCCCCAAAGTTGTCCACGACGACCGGTCCTGCGCCTCCCGCATCCAGCGGTTTCCCGCGACCTTCACCAGGTCGTCGGTCCACCTTGTCGGGGGCCTACCCACGCTACGTCTTCCGGTGCGTGGTCGCCACTCGAGAACCCGTCAGCCCACTGCCACTTTAGTGTTGCAATTCTTCGGGCTGTGTCGGTTACTCTCGTTCTTCTGCGGATCTCCTCATTTCGGATTCGATCGCGCAGTGATACCCCAAGCAAAGGGCAATGGAGAAGGCTGTACTCAGGTCTTCGAGCATTGTACTCAGGTCCTCAGCCATGACTACGATATCATCCACTAGTATTGAAATAATTATAATCTGTGTCCACTCAGGCCAGTAAACCAAAAATTATAGACTAGCAAGTATAGGTCAAAGACAAGACCTTTACAAAAACGTATTCTGCTGCCATCAGCATCTCGACCTAGTTAATTAAGTTCATACAAGCGAATATATTCGCGGCATTAATTAAATCAATTACAGTTAATGCAGTAATTAATTACTAATATCATTGCGTGGCCACCTCAACGGACTTGACAGACAGATACAAGATGCACTGTGCACTCTACAAGAACAATTATATGTTACAGCAATAAAGATACAAAAATAATGGGTAGACTTCCAAATTTCTAAGTAGGTAAATACAATTAAATGTGTCTCAATTAAAAAATACTTTAAACAAATTAGTAAACATTTGCAAACTATCTATCTCTTCCTTATTTATAACGGTTGCTTAAAGTTAAGGGACATAATATTATTATTATTATTTACTAATCATAACCAGTTCTGATTAATCATTAACTTCAAGCAAGGTTTGGCGTTATCGCAAAGGTCCGGCGGTACTTCACACCAGGACAGCATCTAATGATGTACATAGCACAGGTCCGTTCGTGTGTGGAGTACTGCAGCCACATTTGGGCTGGTGCTGCTAAGTGTCGAGAGGACGTGCCGCCCTCCTGGACGTGAATTCCCTCACACGTGTGCGAAGGAATTGCATGATTTAATTCCCCCATCTCCGTTCCACCATCGGACGACCGACTACGATCCGGACGAAGCGTTTCGCCTCCTTCTTTATACCGCGTACATCGAGGGACTGGAAAAATTTGCCAGTAGCGGTGTTTCCGTCGGACTACAATTTGAGTGTCTTCAAGGCTAGAGTGAATAGATTCTTAATAAACGCTTCTTCTTAATAAGCGCTTTACCATCATCGATTGCGTCATCGCTTACCGTCAGGCGGGATTGCGGTCAAGCGCTAGTTTATAATTTATAAAAAAGGTTTACAAATCACGGGGAAAAGTTTACTTTTTACATGTTCTATTTTATAAGAGCTGATGAACCGCCAAGCGTGGCCCACCAAATTAGGAAAGCTTTGGGGGAGGCTTTTGTCCAGCACTGAACCTCTATAGGCTAAAGAAAAATAAGACGTGCCGCCATATGTTTTGAAAGAGATAACTTTAAAAAGTCAAAAAAAAAATTGTGAAAATCGTCCGCTAACTTAACCAAAATGTTACCAAAACTGTTTCATTTTAGCAATTCTGGCAAATAACAGTAAAAGTGCTGGCGCTTCCACCATATTTACATCTCACGAAGAAGTCTATTTGTCCCACCACGGTGGCTTCATCAATCAAAATTTGATATTGATAAAAAGCGAGTGGAGTGTCTTGTCAAAAACTCCGCTTCAATTAAATAATCGGAGATCACGTTAAACTTGATTGATATTTCTACGAAAATAAGTTACCAACCTCTTGAAAATGATTAATGAACTTTAAATTCTGTGACACTTCGTCCTGATAGAGGGTTTAACGGAGTTTTTATTATTCAAATGCCATGTTTTCTTAAATCGTAAATCCTTAGCTTCTTTCCACAATCATTTTTTTTAAAAACGACCCTGAATCCGATTTGTAAACTTGTTATGACATTTTCATTTCCAGAATTGTGACTAGAATTGGCACACGAAAATACTCTGTTTTATTTGGATTGTTAGAATGTGGGCAATAAATCAAACCATTTAAACAGATTTATACTTTACTAAAACGTAAACAAAAACAAGCATTACACATCGTCATGGAAGAGAACAACACAGAACCGAAGAGGAGAGAATACAGGACCAGACCTCGAAACCAATACCTCTGCAGCGTGGTGTCAGACAGGGAGATGTTATCTCCCCGAAACTGTTCACCGCTGCATTGGAGGATGTCTTCAAGGTTCTCCTTTCCTTCCCAGTCCTTTCCAGTCCTTTCCAGTCCTTCCAGTCTCTCTTCCAGTCTGGAAGGGACTGGGCATCAACATCAATGGCGAGTACATGACACACCTTCGGTTTGCTGATGATATCGTAGTCATGGCTGAAACCGCGGAAGACCTGAGTACAATGCTCGAAGACCTCAGTAGAGCCTCCGAGCGAATCGGTCTTAAAATGAACATGGACAAGACGAAAGTCATGTCTAATGCCCATGTTGTACCGACTCCTATAAAGATTGGAGACTCTGTTCTCAAAGTTGTTGACAGTTACGTGTACCTGGGACAAACTATCCAGTTAGGAAGGTCCAACTTCGAGAAAGAGGTCAATCGTCAAATCCAACTCGGCTGGGCTACTTTCGGGAAGCTACGTAAAATGTTCTCGTCCGAAATACCGCAGTGTCTCAAGACAAAAGTCTTCGACCAGTGTGTGTTGCCAGTGATGACTTATGGAATTGAGACGTGGTCGCTAGCAATGGGCCTTATAAGAAGGCTCATTGTCACTCAAAGGCAATGGAGAGAGGTATGCTTGGGGTTTCACTGCGCGATCGAATCAGGAATGAGGAGATCCGCAGAAGAACGAGAGTAACCGACAGCCCGAAGAATTGCAACACTAAAGTGCCAGAGGGCTGGACACATTGCCCGTAGGACCGATGCCCGATGGGGCCGACGGGTTCTCGAGTGGCGACCACGAACCAGAAGACGTAGCGTGGGTAGGCCCCCAACAACGTGGACCGACGACCTGGTGAAGGTCGCGGGAAACCGCTGGATGCGGGAGGCGCAGGACCGGTCTTCGTGGAGAACCTTGGGGGAGGCCTATGTCCAGCAGTGGACGTCTCTCGGCTGAAATGATGATGATGATGATGGAAGAGAAACGAGAACGGGACAACAAAACTTTTGTAATGACACTGACAGTAGAGACATTTAATTGCTGCCAATGATTGATTTCGTTTATAAAGAGAGAGACCAAATAGAACAATACTATTGTATCGGGGAGCACGGCAGTGCCCCGCCAAGTCGAGCGCGAAGCATACACTGCCAAAATGCGACGAAATAAAAAAGGATGATCCTTTACTGGAACCATTTCGCCGCATTTTCAGGCATTTGAGAACCTTTGGATAAGACCAGAACGCAGAAATTTTCGTCATCCAGTAAGCAATAAAAAAAATGCAGTAAAGAACTTGAACTTGAACTTGGCACGATCTTGTCTAGATTTCATTACTTTTTAGAGATAAACAAGCAGCTCCATCGTGACTTGGCTAGTTTGTTCCAGTATGTTTTTTTTTTCTTTTTGTGGGATAACTTATAAGTTTTTATTTTTACACAAGAAATTATTGTATTATTTCAACACAGAAGGTCATTCGAGTTATCAAAACTTCACAACGTGATTATTCTTTGTCGAACTAATTTCTTCGTATAACTTCCGCGAGCTAACTGTGCACCTCGCTCTGTGACGTCAATCGGACAGTACCGTTTGTAAAAAAATTAGAAAAAATAAATTATTTTTTTTTATGTTAATAAAAGGTTGTTTTGATGATAAAGCGTCATAATACTAGGTCATTTTACTCATGACGTTTTGCAATTTTATTTTTGATAGATTTATGGACTGCATTCCAGCAAGGTGCACAGTTAAGTCGCGCGAGTTATAAGTGCCTTCATAGACGTGAGAGATTTCATTTGCAATCATTCGACAACTTCAATTCCTAAAACCCTGTTTACAATATCAGTCCGTTCTCATTCCACTCACGACTGCTAACAGTGACGCCTTATGATAATTGCGCCTGTAATTATATGGCGCAAGCACGAACCACTGTTGACTACCACATCATACGGGCGATTGGGATTGTCGTATACCTACACACAGAATACAGGATTCAGAACTTCAGAAGTCTCACACGTAACATCAATGATTAACAAAAACTAAGTGACTTAGTTAATAATCTAAACGTAATATCAGTCACTTCATTTATAGTAATTGAATACCTACTTTCCAACTTAGCAATGTTATAATTCCAATTGTAACGGAAAACTACAATTGTTACTATTGCATGGTAACACCAAATATGCTACAGGCTCTGCAAATCAAATGAAATCAAAATCAAAAATGTTTATTTGCTAAAATACGGTACAAAGGGTGTTACAATGCATTTTTTCCAGCGTATCCTGCCATATATGGCGTGCAAATTTATTAGTAAAATTACGTTATCTAAATTCCATCAATTTGTCTTCTAAATAGTCCTTAATCCTATAATAATTTTTTGACAACAAAAATTTAAATAGCATTTTCTTAAATAATGTCAAAGGTAATTCTTGTAAACTATTTGGTAATTTATTATAAATGATTATGCACATACAATATACATTGTTCTTAAATAATTTTAATTTTATTTGTGGTAAACGAAGTTTGTTTTTATGTCGTGTTCGGCTATTTGGCCTGTCTTCCAGAGTTTCAAATATATTGTAATTTCTTTTTACAAAAGTGCATGTTTCAAAAATGTATAGACATGGTAAAGGCAGGATGTTTAATCTTTGAAACAATGGCTTACAGCTGTCTAAAAAATGAGCTCCACAGATTGCTCGGATGCATTTTTTTTGGGATTTAAATGCTCTATCAACCTCCACTGAGTTCCCCCAAATTATTAGACCGTATCGAAGTACGGACGATACATAGCCATGGTACGCAAGCATTGCCGTATCATGATTAGTTGTTTGTCGAATCCTTTTTAGCACATAGACAAAACGATCAATTTTTACAACAACTTTGTCAATATGTGGTTTCCAGTTGCAATTTTTGTCAACTGTTATACCCAAAAATACACAATTATCCACAGTAGTTAAGTAAGAGTCTTTGTATTGGATGTCTAGATTATTTATTGTATTCGATTTGTATGTTTGAAATTGTATTATATTTGTTTTAGTCATATTAATTTTTAAGTTATTTTTTATTAGATAATTTACTGCATTGTTCAGCGCTAGGACGGTATCCTTTTCCAAGTTTGTATTATTTTCACTCTTGATTATTAAAGTAGTGTCATCGGCGAATAATATGCAATCTTTGCCTACTGCTTCGGGCAGGTCGTTAATGTATATCAGAAAGAGAAGCGGGGATAAAATCCCTCCCTGTGGTGTGCCATAATTATTTTGTTTGTATCCCGACCGAAACATTTTTTGCTCCTGTTTACAGGTTTTGGTTATTTCCACGTATTGTACTCTTTCAGCAAGATAGCTTTTGAACCAGTCGTTGGCTTTCCTGCAGTACAATAGCAATACGGATGCCTGACACGTAACCTGTTCCTGTTATAAGAATATTCAGAACTAGCTGTGGCCCGCGGTTTCACCCGCGTAAGCTTCAAACCGAAACAGCTCAGATGATTTAAAATAAGCGCCTGTTAAAATAGTAGTAGCAATATGTACGTCCGCGTTTGCTTCCGTTTTCGCTACGTTTTTGGTTCCTGCTCTGTCCCTATTGGTCATAGCGGGATGTTTAATAGCCTATGTCCTTTCTCAGGCTCTAGACTATCTGTATACCAAATTTCATTACAATCGGTTTAGTAGTTTTTGCGTGAAAACCGGACAGACAGACAGACAGACAAACAGACAGACAGAGATACTTTCGCATTCATAATATTAGTATCGATAACTTGATTAAAAGCTAGTAGTAGCATCTTTTAGTAAATTATAGATGTCCATTGTCCAGTCCTCTTCACTATGCCTGGTGACAGTGACCCAGATAAAAAGCTGTCACACCGTGTAAAGAAGAGCTGATCAACATCAGTGTACATATAGGTAGAACTAAACTAAATGCGCAGTGCTGAACACTTTCAGCCTATTTCAAGTTAAGCAAATATTAACTTTATTTACAACAATAATAATTATGTTGATTTAAGACTGACGAGCAGTATAGAAAAGTTATAAAAATGTTTAAAATTGTATTGAATTAATGAGTTTTTTGAAAAAAAAAAAACGTTGTAATGTTACGATATATTATTATTTGTGCGTCGTGGTGGCCTATTGGTTAAAGCACCAGCCTCTTAAGTGTGAGTGCGCGGGTTCGAATCCAATTCAGGCAAGTACCAATGTAAGTGTACTAAAGTTATATGTACTTTCTAATTATATATTGGACACCAATGACTGAAGGTGAAGGAAAACCGCCGAAAATCTTGAGGAAACCTGAACTTTAAATCTGAAATCGCCAACCAGTATTGAGCAAGCGTGGTGATTACGCTCAACCCTTCTCTGTATGAGAGGAGACCTGTGCCCAGCAGTGGTACGATAAAAAAGTTGATGATGATGATTATTATTATTTAAGTGCCTATTTGTTTAAATAGTGTTAAAAGTTTTTTTTTTCTTTATAATTTTTATAATCTAAATCACTTGCCATCTAATCTCTTCAACACCTGAGGTTGACTGGTAAAGAATGCTTAAGGTATTAAGTCCGCCTCTGTACAATTCATGTACGAAAGTGTAAATAAATAAATATATGAAGACTTAAGATTAATTTCTGGTATTTGCCAATTCTTGTCTGGTCTTCAAGGCGCTTTGTTTCAAAGCAGTCAGTTTCTTTGTGGGTTGAAATGCCACCTTTGGAGGTCAAGCAAGCTGCTACCACCGATCAATGGGCATGTGGTAAGGTTTGAGAATGTCATCCCAAATCCGTCTCACGTCTGTGCACGTTTTCTTTGAGCGAGCTCTCAAGTAGGCAGCTTGTAACGCGCTCATAATCAGTTCCCGTTAAACCGGTCTTTGAATAAAGCCTACGAAAACAGGAGATACCTTCGCAGGTAACATTTCAGTAACCCAACCTGACTACCTTCCACATGAGATTATCAAAGTTATTGTTTTTGTTTAATTCCCATATCAGGCAGACAATACATCTCACATTAGCATAATGTAACAATGTACTGTGATAAGCTCGCCGAACGCGACTAATTCCATGTACTGCTGTAATTATAACAACTATTGTATGTTGCTATGTAGGTAGAGACAGCGGCTTGATCTTTGTGATGTATATGTATTGTGATTCTATCTATTTTTTTTTTTATATATGTTATAAACTAGCGCTTGACCGCAATCCTGCCTGATGGTAAGCAGTGACGCAATCGTTGATGGTAAAGCGCACTAGTTTATTAAGAGCCTATTCACTCTAGCCTTGAAGACACTCAAATTGTAGTCCGACGGAAACACCGCCGCTGGCAAATTATTCCAGTCCCTCGATGTACGCGGTATAAAGGAAGAGGCGAAACGCTTCGTCCGGATCGTAGAGGTGTCAACAATGTAAGGGTGGAAACCAGCCGTACGACGGGTCGTCCGCTGGTGGAACGGAGATGGGGGAATCAAATCATGCAATTCCATCGCACACTCCCCGAAATGCATCCTATAGAACACCGAAAGGCTGGCTACTCTACGCCTGTGCTCTAGGCTTTGGAGAGCAACTCGAGTTAGATCAGGGTCACCAATCAGCCTCTTTGCACGTCTCTCCACTGAATCCAAAGTGGCCAGGTGACACTTGGCAGCACCAGCCCAAATGTGGCTGCAGTACTCCACACACAAACGGACCTGTGCTTTGTACAACATTAGAAGCTGCCCAGGTGTGAAGTACTGCCGGACCTTTGCGATAACGCCAAGTTTCCTGGCAGCCACCTTAGCCTTGGACCCAATGAACCGCCCAAAGTACTAGATACTACACTCAGTGCACAATCAGTACTCAGGTACAATCTTCGCCTCCTCTCCTATACCACGTGTATCGAGGAACAGGTACAATTTTCCGTCAGATTATAATTTAAATATCTTCAAGGTTAGAGTAAATAGGTTCATAATAAACTAGTGCGCTTTACCATCAGCGTGTACGTTATTTTCTAATATATTGCAAAATAATCTATAAGCGTCCCGAGTTCTTATTTTAAGATCCTGCCGCAGAGCACTAAACTCAGCGTATATGAGACCACAGTGTGAAACTTTAAATTTATGATGTAGTTTGTTTTTACGCTGAGTATCATTTATAATGTCCTTGTTAAACCAGACTGAATGCCATCTATTTCCCGTGGTCATTTTTTACTTCATAGGAATGGAAGAGTCAAATAAGTCGTAAATTATTCGGTAAAACTCACCAGCAGCTGAGGCTGCGTCATTGCACCAAATAACGTCTTGCCATGGAGCAGAACGAATTAAAGAAAAACATTAAAATGTAATAAGTATTTAGAATACTATTTTAAAGCCCTCTCGTCTCTCTGCTTAATTACAATAATTTGTATAAAAAAGAGAATAATATTAATATTGTGTTCGGTACAACTCACTAAGTGAGACAGACGTTCAGGAGGTATTATAATATTCAAAAGGCTATTACTTACGAACATTTATTTAGTTGTTGGCTTATGAGGTGACGGAATGTGTCGCACTATTTCATTTCTCTAATAAATTAGAATGAATAGTGGTACGGACCGAGGCTACACGTAATGAGAAAGCTAAACATCTAAATAGAAATACAAACTTGGAACTTCTTAGCAACATTTATATTTTGCTAGATGCGCACCGCTGTTTCAGCCGCATAAGCTTCGATGTGTTAATCCAAGTAACAAGGTATCTGTGTGCCAAATTTTATCCAAAACCGTCCAGCCACAAACACACACGCAAACTTTCGCCTTTATAGAGTGTGATAGAAAACCTTTAATTTCTACCTATTACTGTCAGACTTTTACTGACTAAAACTCACCCGTGTTCCTTCACTTGCCTGTGCGCCAGGGCCACGGTTTTTTTTTAAGCAACCCCTTTTGTTTACGAGTGGTAATGTATTACACACTGTACCTGCCGCTAGCTAGGCGACAGGCGTGTGTGGGGCTCGCCCTGCCGGAGCCGGGAATACCCACTAAAACCACTCGGTTCCCCACGAGCCCTGCGTTGAGAGTGACACGGGATCGGCCCGAAGCCCTAACTCCGTGCCACTCTCAGGGCTTACCGCCCTAATTTTGGCCGGTTTCCGCGCCAAGGGAGGATTACCCGGGTACCGGAGTAATCCTCAGACGTGGTGACCAGTGCAATGCGCGTGCAGGAGCTACCCACACACGCTGGTCACACTCGGGGCTAAAGGAGACGGGGGTTCGTCCCCCGCCTTCTTCACCCCGCCCGTCTACGCCGGAGGGGGGCGGCAAGAGCATCCTCTTCCCGCTCCCTCTCCGCTGCCTCCTTCTGGAAGAGGACGGTCTCGCAGAAGGAGGTGGCAGCCTCCCATGCACTCTCGCTTTCAACCATGGCTCGCAACATTGTTGCCAGGGAGAGGCGTCCGCCTCCGAGGGAAAAGAAAAAGACTTGTGTCTGCCTGGGTTCAAACCGAGGAACACCAACCAACCTGCAACCCTGACCTAGGTGGCACTAGTCTTCGTGGACCCCGTCAAGACGTGCTGACATCTCTTTCTTTGAAGCGTGCGTGAAACACCGTCGACCTGGGCCTGGTCCTTACCGGGCAGCTCGCTGCCCATCGCTCGCCGCCCACAAGCCCGCACCTATGGTGGCCGAGAGTTCGATGTTGTCTCCCGACCAGAGCATCTCTTGCGGCGGCTAGAGGTGTGAGGGCATTGGGATTCTCGCTCTCTCACGCACTCCGCCTCCTCCTTTACCAACATCACTGCTTCGCAGAGGTAGGTGACAGCCTGCCATGTACTCTCACTCCGGACGATGGCCTGGACCAGGACCGGACGCGAGAGATCACCGCCACGAGGACACGGTGGTGCTCTACACAAGCCGGGCAGACCTCCACCGTATGCTTCATGCATCTCAACGTGCTCAGGACAGTTACCAAATTTAATCTCAAGGTTGATGGATGATTTTTAATTTAAATCTACAATTCCAGGATATTTGCATAACACACTATCAATAGCAATGAAACCAGTGGCTAAATAACAACAGCCGCGCAGGTCGGTCAATCAGGTTAAGCTATGTTTTCCACGACTGGTCTGTGGATGGTTTACTATCTTTACACAACGAGACCTAGGAAAGCACGTTAAGCTGTCCCGTCTGTCATTCTTAGATCTTTGACCGCTACGGGTAGTCCGGAGTTCGAAACTCTGAACAACCAGGCTTAAAAATAGTACATACTGTTTTAGTGTTTGTTGTTGTCAGCGGAAACAGGAATACATTATCTGTAAAAATATCTACTAACTATCATAAAATAACTGTCTAACTATCACGGTCTTTGAGGTACAGTCTGGTGACAGACAGACAGATAGTAGTCTTAGTAATGGGAAACCGTTTTTACCGTTTGCGTACAGAACCGTATAAACCTAAACAACCACATTTAAATAATAATGAAGTAGCTCACCACCGCGGCACACTGTGTGGCATTCAATCCCATGACTGATAGCACTAAGCCATTTATTTGCACTGCTTAATTGGATTATACAGGATATTATCTTATTTCTGTGAGCCCGCTGTGTATAGCTGCAGGATTATGGCGATCATAAGCTACTTATACCAATCAGCTGAATCAACAAGCTTGTTATACAAATTTGGTACCTAGAACAGGCTGTGTGCTCGGATTAGTTTAGAGAATGCAATGTTACGTGAATTCCAAGGACTGGAACATTTTGCCTGCTGCGGTCTGCCCAGCCGATTATAGGTAATTTAAGTGTATTCAAAGTTGGAGACATTACACTCATCCTGCTTCCTGCTAATCCTTTTTTACTAATATCTATTATGAATATAATATAACGATCATCCGAGCTTAAATTTGGATTCTATAAGCATACTTATTCATACACTAGCTGTTTCACCCGCGTAGGTTTTGACATGTTTTTTTACATATGCTCCGCTCCTATTGGTCGTAGCATGATTTTCTATAGCCTAAAGCCTTCCTGGATTAATGGGCTATCTAACGCAAAAAGAATATTCAAATCGGAACAGTAGTTCCTGAGATTAGCGCGTTCAAAAAAACAAACAAACTCTTCAGCTTTATATATTAGTATATAGATTTAACAATAGATTATGTATATGACTTTTGTTTTTTTTTTCTTTTCTTTACGAAACATAAGGAATAATTTAACTGTATCCTCAGTTAATATGGCCCACTGTAGAGCTACTCCTAAACAAAACAACTGTTGGCGTATTTTGGCCAATTAAGTCTCATTTCTGTTCTGTTCTACATTAAAATATGCGGACACAGTTTTATAGAATTCCACTTTTTATTCGCAAAATACAAAGAAGGGTAAGAACCTTGTCGTGTATTAGATCCATGTGGCGGAGTGCGCGGCGTCAACAGTCAATATTGGCGCATTCCCCCTAGGAGTGCTAATCTTAGACTCGGCGCAAAGTGCCGCGTTTTATACATTGGCAGCATGTATAAACCGCGCAATGGGAAATAACTTTGGATCTAGCTGTTTCATTTTTAGTTTATACAAAATGGGTATCTGTCCAAAGTATTTTTTAGTTTTCTAATTTTAATTTGTGCTGTAAATCAGCGCTGTGTAGATCTTTGTCAACGAAAACAACTAAGTACATTTAAAGTCAATCCGTAGTTAAGAGCCCGCGAAATTAATTTTTTCTTACTTAGTTTGAAATTTTCGGGTCAGTGTCAGGTTGAATCTAAGATCTAAAGTGAAAATTGAATTTAGCGGACATTTGCGCGTTCACCTTAATTATAAAAAGAATTTGGTGTTGAATTAAAACAAAAAAAAAACGGTCGACAGCTTTCCCTTTTCTGTGCTGAAATTTAGCTTGCCCCCGCCCAAGTAAGATATAGCTTTAGTACGTAAACCAA
This sequence comes from Sesamia nonagrioides, assembly GCA_017933935.1. Classification (NCBI taxonomy): domain Eukaryota; kingdom Metazoa; phylum Arthropoda; class Insecta; order Lepidoptera; family Noctuidae; genus Sesamia; species Sesamia nonagrioides. Next base: position 690,989 of record JADWQK010001030.1, on the reverse strand, counting down.
CACCTGTCCTCTAATACACCATCTAATAAATAACTACATAGTATAAAAACAAAGTCGCTTTCCCTTCTTCTATGTCCCTATGTATGATGAAATCTTTAAAACTACGCAACGGATTTTGATGCGGTTTTTTTTTTGCTTTCCAAGGCACGGAGGGGTCTCGGTATGGGTCACCCATCCACAGCCCAGCCGCGGGAAGGGTTGCTTAACCTGATCTGTCGAACTCTGCGGCTGTTATTTATTATAGTTAACAATTCCTTTTTAAAGGTGCACGAGAAGTGAGAAGCCCTGACGTTTTTGATATAAAGCCACAGAGTACTTTATATGATTAAAGCTTTCAAAGTAAAGGACGTTTGGCGCAAGCGTGACCACATTGTTATTTCAGGACTTCCTGAAACTTAACCTTCGGCTATAATATAGGAACTAAGAAAACCCACATAATATTTTTGGAGAAAAATATTATTTCACCTTTCTTGGTAAAATATGAAGCTCGATCCGAAGTCCAGGATCGTAGAAATTTGTCGAGTAAATAGAACATAACATTGAGTTTATTTTCGTTTGTGTACTTAATACGGTGGGAGTCATCTCCAGAGGTTTGTCGCGAACTTTGTGAGACCTCACGTGAAGCCGGGAACCTTGTTATAGTAGATTATTTAATAAAGCACTTTCTTAACGGCACTATTTTGAATCCTCATCACAACGAAGATTCTAGGGATCTACTTCAACTAATTTCTCATGGTAAGACTTTTAGGATTTCGTACCCTTTAAAATGGGACCCTATTACTAAGACTTGTTTGTCTGTTTATCACCAGACTGTATCTTAATAACCTACTAGACAGTAATACCGATTGACTAAAAAATTCACAATTGATGTATTTCCGGTGCCGGTAGAACAACAAATATAAAGAAAATAGTACGGAACCTGTGCGCGAATCCGACTCGCCCCACCATACGTTGTCTTTGGGTACGGAACCCTAAATATGACCTTGTTAAGATATCTGTCGTTACTTCAGTAGTCCGTAAAGTGTCCTGTTGAACATGGCCAAAAGTGTCTCTTGAAAGCTAAAGTGGTTGGTCCTTGGTCATCAAACATTATTGAAAGCTAAAGTGGTTGGTCTTCATTAGCAAACCTTATTGCCATTATCGGCACACTTGGCATATAAAATTAGTTATATTGGATACAGTGCCGTTATAATCCATCCCTCATACGGAGGTAGGCTCCAATACGTTGGCCAATATTTGATCAAATTCGATATGTTCTTCAATCCCCATACAAAATAACAACATTATACAGCCTTAATTAAACCCTTATCTGTCTCCAACATTGCCAATAGGCCGTTCACACACGATCCCATCGCGGAGATACAGGACGTGTGTCGAATGAGTTGTTTTGTCTGCACGTTTGTGCCGCGCCGATATAATTTGCATATCTTAATCCGGTGGAGGTGGCGCCAGTCCCTGGGGCTCTGCCTTTATAATGCTAACTGACGGTGGATGTAATCAAGGTAGACGCTGGGTACACAAGCCAGGTGTTTTCAAAGCCAATGTTGTGCTGTGACTTCTAAAATGGCGTAGAGGGGTCGATTTCTGTTCCTGTTTCGTGAACTCGCAAGTATTTTCTGATAATATGAATTCTTTCGATGTGAATTCTGATAGGTATGGAGGAAGACGGGAGTGGAAATCCTGTTAGGGGACAAGTTTCTTTATCTGATGTGTATCTCGATGAATACAGTGTTGTTTCTTAGGTACCTGAGTCAATTGAAGGCTACGTTCATAACACGTATCTTCAGATTCAGTTAGCTTTTATTCACAACCGTGGCTGTTTTACAATAACTTAAATGTACATTTTAACATTTAACTTTTTTCTTAGAGCTGATTTCAGTACCTAGTCTGATATTCTTAATCCGGGAATAAAATTAACGTCTGACAATTTTTATAAGGAGAAATGGTAATAAAATAATTATAACTCATTTTCAAGATAAATTTATTCTATACTAGCTTTCCGCCCGCGGCTTCGCCCGCGTGGAGTTCGGTTTTATCGCGCTTTTTAGGTTTCTCAGTGTTTCTCTACTATATTATGCATTTATTATACATACAAACCTTCCTTAAGAATCACTCTATCTATTAAAAAAAACCGCGTCAAAATCCGTTGCGTAGTTTTAAAGATCTAAGCATACATACGGACATACAGCGAAAGCGACTTTGTTTTATACTATGTATTGATTTTTGATGAAGTTCACCCTAAGTAGGTGCCTAAATAAAATATATATAAGTACATGTACTACTATTTTCTTTAATTCAAAATTCAGTCGATGTTTTACTTAATTCACTCAAAACAAATGGCTCCTCATATCCGTCAGCACACTACAAGCCTAACTTCAAAATTCCTATTATTTTAAGCAAACCACTTTCTTAAGTCACTAACCACGGTATGTGAACATACACATTACAACAAACCCTCTTTGAAGGCTCCGATCTAATAAACACAATGTGTGAAGCTCGTGTCATAGGAGGCCGAGCACCGCGGCCTGGGCCGGTACGGCCTGGGCGGCCTGACTTCAACTATTTTAATCTAAGTTGCGGACCTTGGACCGTCTTTGTAAAATTGTTGTTTAACGTTTCTTAATAAATTGCCACAAAGTTTACACTACAGACAAGTTCAAAAGGCAATTTTCCTTTGTCGCAATCCAAAGGCTTGTGGTTTTTAAGATGTATCGTGGCATCGCAGAAGTTCGCACGAGTTTCGTTATTGAATTTTGTTAGTGAGATGTAAGGTTAATGGCAGCGTTGTGACTTCACGCTGGCAGTCACGTAGGGTAGGCTGAGAGGGTTTATTCAATATTTGCTGACACTTTGCGCCATTCGCGTACGATCGTGTTACTGAATGGTATCAGGTAATGTGCATGATTGTGCCGTTTTTCCTAGCCTTGTGCGGTTTATGTGAAGAAAAACAATAATACCAGGTTTTAAAATGGTGAATCTTTTAATAAAGTTTTGATAACTGTCTTTGACATTAGATAGTTAAGAGGAGGTAGGGTAGGTAAAAGAAGGTAGATAGGTATATACTGAATCGTTTGGAAAACAATTTTCAACAGAGGAGGTTTTGGCTTTTATAAGACTATACAAAATTAGTAATTTTCTACCATTTAGTCAACATCTACCATATGAATAGTCCAGCTAGTGTGACCATAATTTTAGGGACTGTATGTCGGACAAACAAATATGTTTTCACACGTCCCTTAAAAATTGATAGCTCATATCTAAATTCTAATGTAATGTTTTTTCTACAAGGTTCAGTGATGACGTCATAAAGGACAATGTGCTTTACGATGTCAAGCCGCGAACTTTGCCTATAAAGTGTGGAATTTGGGCGGGGAGTACCGCAATGGCGCTCCGTATGCATAATACAAATACATTCATGAATTATTCTCCAACATGGTGGATAGAAACGTTATTGAATGTCATTCGTAGCCGTAAACGTGTGCTTTCCGAAATATCTAGTTCTGGATGCAGGTGGTGTCGTATAAAAATATCGAGCTATGATTTCGGATTCGGGAAGTTTTTTGAGGTAAAATAAAAATATGGTGACGTGTTTTCTTTTTATCCTTTTTTTGCGGGTGGAAATTCATCAAATGGCCGTTTTCGCTTTGGGCGGAGCGAAAGGGCGTGTCAGACTTTTACTGACTAAAACCCACCCGTGTTTCTTCACTTGCCTGTGCGCCAGGGGCCACGGTATCTATTTCGAAGAACATCGGTCCTCGTGGACCCAGTCACGATGTGCTGACATCTCTGTGAGGCGCGCGTGCGGCAGCGACCCGAGCCTGGTCCTTACCGGGCGGCGACCGGGCGGCGAGCTGCCCGTTGCTCGCTATTTCCCTTGATACTCAATCTATAATATGTACTAACTTAAAAATACAAGGAAGGGTTGCACAGAGATACACGTTAAGAAATAAAACGATTTCGACGGGGACATACTAAGACGGTTGTTATTTGTACGGTGTTTCCATCTGAGTGCAATTTAAGTGTCTTCAAGGCTAGAGTGAATAGGCTCTTATTAAACTAGCGCGCTTTACCAACAACGATTGCATCACTGTTTATCATCAGGCGGGATTGCGGTCAAGCACCTTTTTATAATAATAAAAAGAAAATAAGATAAGTAAATAATAGTCAATTTTACATAATTTTTCCCTGAAGCTTCAATAGACTGTATTTGCAGATCTATGACCATTCTTTTACTTATATTTCCAAGTAAGTTTCAAATGTAATTAAATGCAGCAGTATAGCATTTCATATGCTAACGATGCAAATGTGGGGATCAAAGAGAAATATGGGGAATATAAGTTTTTCTTTGCCGGGATAGTTGGAGCAGTTTCGCTCTTTTACATAGTTAAAACATAAATATTTCTGGAACATCCTGTATGTGTGTAAGAGTAGGTAGACAGATGTTGCAGAGAACTTAGTTTATAGTTCATGAATCTCTAATCACTTGACTTTTTAATATAAGAGCAGTTTTTTTAAACGAAAACTAGAAGTTTCAATACCAGTTAGTAGGTGTATCAAATACTTGTTGAATGTTTAATTAAGCTAAACATGTTTTAGTTATATCTGTACGATGTCTGCTCTGTAAGCTATATACATATATTTGAAGACTGTTGTCTCACTATAAGTCAAAATTTTCCCTTTACTTTTTCCACTTTCTCCGATCTACTACGACTATCAGCAAATTCTTCAAGAAGAAGTCCAGCGCGACTCGCTAACTTTTTGTGGGCCTGTCGCGCAGTACTTTCCTGCGGTGATACAATGACTGGTGGCTTCAGCAATATTGCTGCTCTGACAGATATGGCCAGCTCAGTTCCACTTTAGTCCAGCGGGTGTACAGCCAGCGTCCATTACGTGTGTCTTGGAACGAAGTATAGAGTTCTTACATATTAAAAAATGTAGCTATACCGCGAGGCAATTGCGTCACACGACACACAATTGCCAATTGCCATTGGCCAATTGCTTTCATTTTGACCGTACATCAACATTCTTAAGTTGTCGAACAGACACGTTTTTCGAACATACAAAGCAATGGATTACGAATATCCTTCAAAATTATTCAGATTGTGGTTACGCAATCAGGGTGCTGGTCGCGGAACCGCTGTTACCATCTATGATGGATGCACTTATGGAGTAGTTCAAAGAGAGCACAGAAAAACAACCGTTCGGTACAGCATTTCATATGGAAGAGAGCGGGCTATAATTTTTTGGATACTTTCTTCTTCTTCGGCCTATAGGCTTTTATTACATTGGGGGGGTTTGCCATAATCCCCACGCTTGGCAGGCGGGTGGGAGATCACAATAGTTTGATATTTCACAGGAAAAGCACTGCTGCCCGTTTCCCTGGTGAGAGTTCCCTTAGTCGCCTCTTACGACACCCATGGGAGGATATGGGATGGTACTATTCTAAGCCCGGTACCACACGGGGCGAGATACCTACATGTTTGGATACCTACCTACTAAATACCTATAAAATAAATAACTTCACTACCCATCATACATCACACCATTTCAGAAATCCATGTTTGGTCCGTGCAACGTTCAAAGTAAAACTATTGCTTATGGTTCAAAGGTACGCCAAAAGTAAAGTTCACTTAACCTGTATTTGTATAAGTGATTGATGGAAACGAAGTTTGTAGAAATAGCCACAAAACGAGAACACTTGCAAAGTTTGGAAGCTCGGTAAAGTTAAAAGCTACGCTGTTTCAGATAGGTTTGGCAGGTATTCTGTTAAACAGTCGGTACTTACCTGCGGCCAAGCGTAAGTACGTATATAATTCCGTTTGGATGGTACAGTTTTATTAGTACTATCTATACAATATGTAAACAAAACCCTGTCCGACCCATAACTCATAAGTATAATAAAGGTTAGGTAAATACATGACCAAATATAATATAAAATTTTACGTACCTAATCATCATAGTAACAATACAAATGAATTTTAAAACAATCTTTTTTTCATGCGAATTAATTCCAACTTCCCCGAAATTTGGTAATGTTTAAAAAAGTGACAACACCATTTTGACGGTACGCTTATGCGATTCGACCACGCGTCGCGTGCCCTGCCCCCCGTCGCCCGCGGGAGTGTGTCCTACCGCACATGTATTAAGTTACCTCTTTTTGCAAAATAATATTTATTTTTTTAGGGGGATTTTTTTTTTAAACTTTAGTCCGGCTTTGTCGGCATTAGTAGAATCAGTCACAGAGTACAGAATCAGTTATCGATTCCTAACAATACCTTCACGGATCGGACAGGGTTTTCTTTACATATTGTATATGCTTACATTACATAAATGTGAAAAAAGCAAAAGAATCAAAATACATCAAAACGTCTTCTGCATCGTTATCAACAGGGTTATGCAATGGTGCTATGCATATTTTTTTTTTTTCAGAACATTCTGATTTTATTTTTACTAAAATAAAATTATATTTTTTTTTTTATTTTATGACACTTATAACGACTTGTAATAATCGCTGACCTTCGTTATAGAGAAGATATCGTGGTCATTGCGGAGACCCTGGATGACTTGGGCAAAATGCTCAATGACCTCAGCAGAGGTTTCCAATAAGTGGGTCTAAAGATGAACATGAATAATGTCGAAGTCCCATGTCGCATCCACTTCAGTGCTGGTTGGTTGCTTTGAGCTCGAAGTTATTGATGAGTATACCTGGGACAAACAGTCCAACTAAGTAGGTCCAACTTTGAGAAAGAGGTGTCTCGTCAAACCCAGCTCGGCTGGGCTGCATTCGGGAAGCTACGCTACATCTTCTCGTCATCCAAGATACCACAGTGTCTTAATACTAAAGTCTTTAACCAGTGTGTGTTCGGTGGTAGGCCATAACATCGGCTGCCGACAGAAGTTACCACCTCCCAGACAAAGTCTTGCCGCCAAGCGTTTCGTCGTGTTCCGACATGATGTCTGGTGAAGCCGTACGAAATACGGGTCGGAGCACTTGTGTTGCGATGTGAGCCAAATGTTATTATGTGGCAGGAGTTTGGTCTAGGAGGGTCTCCAGATCAATCTCCCTCTGGCGCAGCATCATTGGCAGTCGTTCGTAATCGTTGATAGGCGCCTCGCTCAACTGCCGTCTTCCTTCGTATTCACTCAGCTTTTAAACACTAGCTCGCTTTACCATCAACGATTGCATCACTGCTTATCATCAGGCGGTATTGCAGTCAAGCACTACTTTACTACTATAAAAAAGTGGTCACATACGGAACTGAAACGTGGTCGTTCACAATGCGCCTCATACGAAGTCTCAAAGTCACACAAAGGGCGATGGAAAGAGCTATACTCGGAGTTTCTCTGCGCGATCGTATCAGAAATGTGGAGATCCGCAGGAGAACCAAAGTCACCTACATTGCTCTTCGAATCGCTAATATTAAGTGGCAGTGGGCGGGGCACATTGCTCGGAGAACCGTTTGCCGATGGGGCAGTAAGGTTCTGCAATGGCGGCCACGTACCAGAAGACGCAGCGTAGGGAGGCGCCCAACAAGGTAGACTGATGACCTGGTGAAGGTCTCGGGAAGCCGATGGTTGCGGGCAGCACAAGACCGGTATCCAGCAGTGGACCATAACCTAATCGCCACTATGTTTATATTATATTTTATTATTAATCGAATTTTGTTTCATATTAAAAGTAGGTAATGTCAATATTGGCGCGTATTATCTCCAGGGCCTAGTTATGGACCGCCGCCAACGCAACACTATCGTTGGGACAACGCGCCCAGCAGGCACTAGGAATGTGATATGGATAAATTTTCATTATATAGATATGTAATTGGATATTTTGGAAGGTAATGTCTGTAAGTGATAGACATCGCTATAATACGAGGATATGTATAGAATTTTTAACATCTCATTCCTATTCATTTCCTGTGTTTCTTTACAACTCTCTGATAAAAGTCTTTTGATAAGGATTGGGCTACGAAAACTACTTAAAAATTAAACCGCTTGAATATTTCAACACTTCATTCGGAATCTACGAGTATTTGCGACTTTTTTAAGTGCTACCCAAATTCTGGACCCATGTACGCATACATATTTAGTGACCGAATCTAAATTCACACTATAAAGTTTACCTACTTTGTTTAAAAGGACTGCAAAACACTCACGCACAACCCACTCACACAACAGCCGATCGATTATGGAAAAATCTCACGTGAAAAGTTAATTGAAGTGACCTGGGAATAAACTGTCAACAGTGTCAGTTCCCAGCATTAAGCGGAATGGCAGGTCCAGTCCACACTCACTTTATCCAAGTTTAGGTTCACATAAAAAATTGCTTGTCTGTAAAGTCGGTTCACTGAAGATAGTTAATCGTGACGTCCTAAGAAAATACTGATGGAATGGTTAAGTTATTGTTATAGTTTTGTCAAATATAGCATAACCTACAATCGCTGCACTAGCGGAGCGATGCTATTTATTTTAATAATGAAACCACAAATATTCGACAATATATCACTGAACATATATTTAATATCGAAATAATCATTACTTTTATCGCCGTAATTATCGTTGCTGTAAACAATTGACACCACATTCATTTTTCACTGCACTTCATACTTGACGAAAACATGTAAATATATTATTGTATAGTAGCTGTCCACGCGGACGAATCGCTCACTGGAGTAGGAGAGAGACAGATGTCGAACACAGCCGAACGCGGAGGCTGTGCCTCTTTGTTGCTCGTTCCGCGCTCTCGTTTGCACGTTAAGCCTTAAATGGAACGCTTCAGAGCAAGGTAACGCCGCATCAGTCATGTTTTCTTGTGCTTGAAGCCGGCTCCGTCCAATTATAAGACGTTGTCACGTCAATAAAACAAAAGGGGTGCTTCGTGAGTAAAAAAAAATATTCTATTTAGTCCGTCAGTCACTCTCACCAGGAAAGCGGGCAGCAGCGCTTCTCCTAAATATCAAATTACTGCGATCCCCAACCAGTCTGCCAGTCAAGCGTCAAGCAGTCAAGCGTGGAAATTATTGCAAACTCTGCCAATGTAATGTAAAACCTTGGGGGAGGCCTTTCTCCAGCAGTGGACCTCTATAGGCTGAAGAAGAAGTCCGTCATTCAGATTATAGAAAAATATTGGATAGGTACATATATTTTGTTTTATCAATTCAATAAAAATTGACAAATCGCACCTACAAATCGTTCTGGATTTTTTTAAGATTTAAGATAACGTAACTCAGACTTTATTTAGAAAAATTAGTGACTATTTTCTAACATAAACGACTAAACTCAACACGACTAAAGTCTTTGACCAGTGTGTGTTGCCAGTGATGACTTACGGAACTGAAACATGGTCGCTCACAATGGGCCTCAGACGAAGGCTCAGAGTCACACAAAGGGCAATGGAAAGAGCTAAGCTCGGGGTTTCTCTGCGTGATCGAATCAGAAATGAGGAGATCCGCTGAAGAACCAAAGTCACCGACATAGCTCTGTGAGTCGCTAAACTTAAGTGGCAGTGGGCAGGGCACATTGCTCGTAGAACCGATGGCCGATGGGGCAGTAAGGTTCTGGAGTGGCGGCCACGTACTGGAAGACGCAGCGTAGGGAGGCCCCCAACAAGGTGGACCGATGACCTGGTGAAGGTCGCGGGAAGCCGATGTATGCGGGCAGCACAAGACCGGTCAGCGTGGAAAGCCTTGGGGAGGCCTTTGTCCAGCAGTGGACATCTATAGGCTGAAGAAGAAGAATTTTCTAACATTAGCACCCCTGTAAAAGTTCATAATTTCGTTCAGTAACCGTTTCTTCTTAGAGCAAAGCTGGTGACGTCACTCCTCTCTCAAAAGTGTAGCGAGGAGTGACGTCACACAAGTTTTCAACGCCCGTAAAAAAAGAAAAATATACTTGTCCCGGTTTTTTTTTTGGAAATTCGACTGACGGACTAATTAGTTTTTTTTAGTCAACTACCCTATTGCCGACCATCACAGGTTTGATATTTGAATCCATGAAAACCAACATCGTTCCATCGATAGAGTCATACAACTGCAACAGAACGACCCGAATCGGTTACTAAATCAATATGCATCTTCATACGAGTAGTATCTTCTGCTTATAGTCATACCTAATGTCAGATTCTCATATTTCATTCAACGTTTGACGTTTTGAATGGTCTGCGGGATAGGGAAGCGGCACTTGCCGAATGTTTGCCTCGGTATGCGATTATGCATTGAATTTGGTTGTGTGATTCGGATGTCGGTAAATTTTGATTGTGGAAGGTAAACTTCCATGTGAACACGGATAATTCCTCAAAACACTAGCTAAAGAAGACACAAAGACTTGTAACCCAAACGGTGAAAAAAAAATTAAGACATGTGACAACCCATCCATCAACCCGCACTGAGCCAGGGTAGTGGAATATGGCCCACTCCTTATCCATACTAATATTATAAATGCGAAAGTAACTCTGTCTGTCTGCCTGTCTATCTGTCTGTCTGTCTGTTACGCTTTCCCGGAAACAATAAAAAAAAATAGGTTAAAATAGGTTGCTTTAAAATAGGTTGAGAGGTTTAAACCTCTCAACCTATTTTGATGAAATTTGGCACAGACAATCTTTATACCCTGAGAAAGAACATAGGCTACCTTTTATCCCGGAAAAATTTGATGTTCCCGAGGGAAATCTAAAAAGCGCGATATAATCGAACTCCACGCGGGCGATGCCGCGAGCGGAAAGCTAGTGCTAAATAAATGATAAAGACTAGTTTCCAACTAAAGAGAATACCGGTGGTTTCTTGTTACTCTCCGCGTCCTTCGCTAACCTCTAACGTCGTATGAATTTCTATCAGTTCCACCTCGGAGACCAGTTAGCTCGAAAGCGGTTCTTTTAGTTCAGCAGCCTCCGTTATTAGTCTGCGGCAAAGTATTAATATTAATGGATAACTACAAAATTAATTTGGAGAACTTTGCGACACTAAGGTGGTCTAAGTTACTTGGGATTTTTAAGCAATTCTGTCACAGCTTGTTGTGGCTTGTATCCTAGATAAACATTTAGTTTTAATCCCTAAACTTACAAACCTTGCCGTTTTACGACACTAAATATTTCCCAATCGTTCATCATAGTCACGTTTTTCATAGTTTTGCGATAATACTATAAAAAATATTAATGGTTAATTTAATTAAGGATTACATAAAACAGGACTATCCTACGATGATTGTAAGATTTGGTCACATTAGAGTTAGCTTAATTAAATTTGTGGTGGTTAACAGAGTGTCCCATTATTTACAACCTCGCTTCAATTTTCAATGAAATCCTTGAAATTAACTCGTAATTCAGATAATTTAATAATATGTAGTACATCAGCTAGTTAAAAAATGTTTATAAGTATTTTAAATTCATCACCCTATTTAAAATGCTCTGATATTGCTGTGTAAAGGCAATAAAAGAATTAACATATTTGCAGTAAAATCTCTGTCATTTTCACACAGAGTTTTATTACTATTTTTCTGGGCGCAGTGGAAATCATAACCGCCTCTTTTATTACGATATACAGCTCAGCACTCTCATTAAAAATCTGCAGCCATACAAAATCTAACATCTCACTGCAGTTAATTTTATTGCCCGTGGCTCGTGCATTGTTTTTCGGCAATAACTTTAATTTTTAGCGCGAATCCGGCGGCGCGGAACGTTGCATACAGCGCGCCATGCATGTGTGTATTGTTGTTAATTCTGCGACTAAGACAAAACCTCGCCGGTCGGAAGGCTTGTCCGCGGCCCCCGTGTAGGAAGCATAAAAATAATTTATATGTCGCTCGCCACCGACTCTGAGCGGGCTGCTACTGGTTCGGGAGGTCGTTTAGTTGCTAGACATGCTAGTCTTCTCATATATACTGTACTGCACATGTATTGTAGACAGATCTCATAAGATGCTCCTAAAATAAAGAGATATCTATTTTTTTTCAATGTCCACATTGATTCCCTTAATGGAGGCTTCTAAGCCTGTATTGCACCTCTCCCAAATAATGCTTAGAAATCAAGAATTTGTTACTACTTAACAATTAATTATAAATTCAGAAATCAATGAAAAAAGACAATGATTTTCAATTGGAAATAAATGTAATTTGATTCTTCCAGCAGCTTTATTTGCAAGTCAGTTCGAAATTTAAATAAAATCTTTGGTTGCCAGGTTTTGCAGTACGTTCGTTCTATTTTTAAATAACGTGATAGAAATTGAATTTCATGGTAGGTATTTTTTCCAATGCTAAACATGACACATGGGTTTTCAAAGTTACGTTGCCGACCGTTGCCCGTATTCTTATATTTACAATGCTTAACCATATCCAAGAAGGCTGTCAAAATAATGTTGTTTTTGTTGAGAAATATAAAATTATTTTACCACCAGTCAAGTACTTATTTGTTTCTATGTTAGAAACAAATAAGTACTTGAGTAGAGAAGATTGATTCACATCACTGTGATAACTTGCCAGGCTAGATAGGTCAATAAAAATAGTCCGAAACAGCAGCAAGCCGTACTCAGCAAACACAAAGGTCACGCTTGCAGCACAGCGGCATCGTTCGCAGTCGCTTCTGAATTAAAGTATCGCGGCTACGTGTTACAAACCGCCATTTTTAACGCAGCGCCATATTTTCAATACGGAAGTGTAACTACAAGTTATTATAATACGAAATGCTGCTCTGAATGAAAATATTGTCGGAATACGAGATTGTTAAAGCAGGATGCTGATGCTTATAAAAGAAATGGAGTTAGGGAATGGAAATGGGAATTTGTCTCGTCTTGTTATTTTTCCGGTAGGTAAGGTTCATTTGTTTTGTGGTCTAGTTTTGGGTTTGTGCGGGCTGGGAACGGTGCTTGCATATATTAATAGTGGCAGGATATTCTACTATCAATGCCCGGGGCGCCCTGCAGGATTATGTAAATGCTGGTGGATGCACAAAACTGTCATGCACCTAACTCTCTCAATAGTGGGTGTGAAAGGCAGTCGTTGATACTTGGTCTTTGTTATAAAAAACTGGCCAAGAGAGAATTAGCCACGTTCAGTGTAGGATTCCGTTCCCCGTCCGTCAAAGATATGGCCCCACTTAAGAGTTAAAAAATCGGCTATTTGTTGTTACATTGAGTTGACATTGCAAGGACGGTGATAATTAAAGATTCCAAATATTCTATAGCTCATACCTGTCCTCACTAAAAATATTAACAATGCCAAGTAGCCCAAAGTACTACATCATCTCTCGAGAAACTGGGTTACTATGCTTGCATGTATGTATGCCCTCCATTGGAATAATTATGTACGACTACGCAACTGTCAAATTCGTTTACACAATTCTTTAAGTTTATATTGACAGAAAGTCTATATAATATATTTCTGACTAAAGTAGCAGCAAAAAGTACCTATAACATAATAATATAGCACTGACTTTTTCTAAACAAAAATCCTAAGTCAATATTAGACGCTTTATTCTTAATTGGCTTGAATGTTCACATGGAATTCGCGCTAAAATAAAAACGCCTGCACTGTATAGGGTTGTCTTGCAGACAACCTTTACTATACCACACTTTTAAAGATTTAATCAATCTATCTAGTTTTTCCTAAGTATCTAGTACGACTCTAACGTACCTACGTTGGGATGTGTAACCAGTCCAACCTGATGCAACTGTATGAATATCTGTATACCTCCTATTAGGCATATTATACGGGAAGCCGATGGATGCGGGCAGCACAAGACCGGTAATCGTGGAAAGCTTTGTTCAGCGGTGGGCTCTATAGGCTGAAGAAGTAGAAGAATGTATATTAAGGAGCGACTTCTTATCTTACCTACACTTCTTGTAATCTGTACTTTAAAGGCTTAAATTCATGACTCTACTTAACCATGCACGACTGATTCAACTAATTGATCTCCGACAATGGCGGCCGATATCACTCGTAAGACATCGTCACACTAATTAATTGTGCTGACATAATGGAGACATCTATAGGTGGCAATATTACATGTTGACAGTAGTGACGTCATTAACAGGTAACAGATGAGCGATGAGAATGAGTGATAATTATGACAGGCACCTACTACAGTAGGTACCTATAATACCAGTACAGCTAATTTTTTTTAAATGTCGAATTTATGCTGAGATAGGAGCATTTTGGCTTCGTATAGGACTTTCCAATGAAATTTTATTGTTACTTTTTTATATAATTTTATTTTTTATAACGTTTTATTCGTGTTAAGATACTTTTGTAATCTTCTTGTACAAATCTTAATAAATACTTTGTGTTATTTTTTTTTCTTTTCTTTCAATACATTCTTTATTCTCAAATCAGTCCATTCGTAAAAGAGTTAGGATATAAGTTCCAAGCCAACCGCTCTTGGTATTCTTAAAGCTAATCCAGTAAGACTGCTATAAATCTTACTTAATTGTAAAGGCCTTTGTCGCACCACGTGGGCTGTTTTATCCGATATAAATTACTAAGCTTGGTAAATGGATTAGAGGTCACGGTATCTTGCTATTAGTCTACTATTGCCGGAAGATACTCTTAGCCAAACCCTGAAGAAGGTTCTTTATACCATAAGCGATCTTCTGACATAGTTTTCAAACTAAAACTTACTAAAATTCGCTGGAAGCGCATACCATTAGCAGACGTGAGGCGCACTTTCCGTCACTCAATAACACTGTTACCACATCGCAAATAATCTCAAAAGCTCCATGCCTCGCTAATGTTTCCAGAAACTAATACTTAGGTAAATACTCAATACAAAAACCTGCCAAAAATATTATAATAAAGGTAATTGTTTTAAACAATTCTGTCTGTGTAAGGTGGACCAAAATCACGCTCAAAGCAATCGGTTACAAACAAACAAGCAAGCAAACATACAGGTGAAGCTTATAAAAGCGGTTTAAAAATACGCTTTTGTCAAGCTGCACAGACGAGACAATAGGATGAGAAATGGAGACAAACAAGATGAAGTAAAATTATTCCTAGACTTTTCATGCAATGTCCGGCACGAGAGTGGGGGGTTGCGGCAGAATCAAGAACTCCCGCGGCCCCACGCTCACGTGACCGAAGAGACACCGGGGTGGTTTTTGGTCGGTAAGAATCTAACAGACCCCATCGCCCACCCCAAGGCACTCCCATGAGGATTTTCCACCCCGGAACAAAAAAAAAGGAGTGGACCTTCTTAGCTTCCCTTCCGCCCTTCCGAAGTAACTTAATGTCCTTACAACTCTTCCAAGACAGGTGAGGGCGCTAACTGCATTATAACTCGGTTAATTTCAACTTTGCGCTGATCACAACTGGGTGTTTTCGTTTACATACTCACCTACAATTATATATCTAAATCTTCGTTACACAAATTCTACCTAAATTTCATCTTCAGCTACTTCTGTTTGTTACCAATATCCTTAGACTTTATCGTTACCCACGATAGCAAGGTTGCGTAGAGATGAATGTAGAAGTTTCACTAGATATAAACATCATCATCATCAACAGTTTGTCGTCCTCTGTGGCGCAGCGGTCAACGCCTGCGACGTGGAGGCCCCGGGTTCGATCCCCGGTCAGGTCATGATGGAAAACGATCTTTTCTTGATTGGCCTGAGTCTAGGATGTTTATGTATATATGTATCTATTATAAATATAGTATCGTTGAGTTAGTATCCCATAACAGAAGTCTCGAACTTACTTTGGGGCTAGCTGAATCTGTGTGATTTGTCCGTATATATTTATTTATTTAAGGTCCCACTTCTGGGCACAGGTCTCTTCTCATACAGAAAAGGAATGATCGTAATCACCATGCTTGCTCAATGCGGGTTGGCGATTTCAGACTTAAAGTCCAGGTTTCCCCAAGATGTTTTCCTTCACCTTGTTATCAGGCATTGGTGTCCAAGATATACTTAGAAAGTACATATAACAAGTTACATTGGTAGGTACTTGCCTGACGTGGAATCGAACCCGAACACTTATACATGAGAGGCTGGTGTTTTAAGCACTAGGCCACCACGACTTCTAAACGATTTGATTCTTCTTCGATGTATAAACAGTAGTGTTTATTATAAGTGGCGTCGTAGCTCCCAAACCAGTAGTCCATTTCAATGTGTGTTTTTATTAGAAGACTTGTTTAATCATGGCGGTTCTTAGTTGTCTGTAGTCCGAGAGTAACCGACATAGCCCGAAGAATTGCAACACTAAAGTGGCAGTCGGCTGGACACATTCCCCGATGCTCGATGGGGCCGACGGGTTTTCGAGGGGCGACCACGCACCGGAAGACGTAGCGTGGGTAGGCCCCCGACAAGGTGGACCGACGACCTGGGGAAGGTCGCGGGAAACCGCTAGATGCGGAAGGCGTAGGACCGGTCGTCGTGGAGAACCTTGGTGGAGGCCTATGTCCAGCAGTGGACGTCTTTCGGCTGAAATGATGATGATGATGATGTAGTCCATGATAAACAACAGCAATTTTGACAACATTTTTTTTTCATGCTGTGGGAATCGCAGCCACATAATGCCAATTTATTTATCTTTAACTCGTCAAAAGAGATTGAACTAATATTACAGTTTATTAACACTACAATATTATGTGGTAACCTAATGCAGCAGCCAGGGAAGTCCGCTCCCACTTACATCTGATACATCGTGTTTGAACTAATATTACAGTTTATTAACACTACAATATTATGTGGTAACCTAATGCAGCAGCCAGGGAAGTCCGCTCCCACTTACATCTGATATATCGTGTTTGAACTAATATTACAGTTTATTAACACTACAATATTATGTGGTAACCTAATGCAGCAGCCAGGGAAGTCCGCTCCCACTTACATCTGATATAACGTGTTTGAACTAATATTACAGTTTATTAACACTACAGTATTATGTGGTAACCTAATGCAGCAGCCAGGGAAGTCCGCTCCCACTTACATCTGATACATTGTGTTTGAACTAATATTACAGTTTATTAACACTACAATATTATGTGGTAACCTAATGCAGCAGCCAGGGAAGTCCGCTCCCACTTACATCTTATATCCTGTTTGAACTATTACAGTTTATTAACACTACAATATTATGTGGTAACCTAATGCAGCAGCCAGGGAAGTCCGCTCCCACTTACATCTGATATATCGTGTTTGAACTAATATTACAGTTTATTAACACTACAATATTATGTGGTAACCTAATGCAGCAGCCAGGGAAGTCCGCTCCCACTTACATCTGATATATCGTGTTTGAACTAATATTACAGTTTATTAACACTACAATATTATGTGGTAACCTAATGCAGCAGCCAGGGAAGTCCGCTCCCACTTACATCTGATATATCGTGTGTGAACTAATATTACAGTTTATTAACACTACAATATTATGTGGTAACCTAATGCAGCAGCCAGGGAAGTCCGCTCCCACTTACATCTGATATATCGTGTTTGAACTAATATTACAGTTTATTAACACTACAATATTATGTGGTAACCTAATGCAGCAGCCAGGGAAGTCCGCTCCCACTTACATCTGATATATCGTGTTTGAACTAATATTACAGTTTATTAACACTACAATATTATGTGGTAACCTAATGCAGCAGCCAGGGAAGTCCGCTCCCACTTACATCTGATATAACGTGTTTGAACTAATATTACAGTTTATTAACACTACAATATTATGTGGTAACCTAATGCAGCAGCCAGGGAAGTCCGCTCCCACTTACATCTGATACATCGTGTTTGAACTAATATTACAGTTTATTAACACTACAATATTATGTGGTAACCTAATGCAGCAGCCAGGGAAGTCCGCTCCCACTTACATCTGATATATCGTGTTTGAACTAATATTACAGTTTATTAACACTACAATATTATGTGGTAACCTAATGCAGCAGCCAGGGAAGTCCGCTCCCACTTACATCTGATATATCGTGTGTGAACTAATATTACAGTTTATTAACACTACAATATTATGTGGTAACCTAATGCAGCAGCCAGGGAAGTCCGCTCCCACTTACATCTGATATATCGTGTTTGAACTAATATTACAGTTTATTAACACTACAATATTATGTGGTAACCTAATGCAGCAGCCAGGGAAGTCCGCTCCCACTTACATCTGATACATCGTGTTTGAACTCATTCAATTAGTTGAAGTCGATGCATAGTTGAATTAGATATGGAGAACTTAGTTTAATACCTAATGCAGCGGACAGGTCAAAGGAACTCTGCCATAGAAATAGTCGACCAGCTGAGTTTGGACCCGTTGCAATGGTCTTGATAAAAAGTTGGTAGACAGATGGCGACAATGATTAAAGTAACCTAGTGGGTGGGTCATTAGTTTACAACCATATAGAAAATACATAATGACTATTTCCCGATGTTTATTTTCTTTGTTTACTGCCATATGATTGTAAACATGTGAACGATCTCTTCCGATAAAGAACTCCTCTAAGTATTCCATTCTGTTTCGCATTTTTGCTGCATGAGTCCAAATTGGACCCGGGAATTTATTTATTTTGTTATTTTGAGAAGGTAGATTATATAGATAGACTCCATCATCTCAGCGTTAATCCCAGTCGCATCCGTAGCTTTTCATCTTTGGAGTTGGGGTCCGCATTACCAGTCTAACTGCTGATTTTGGCTAAGCTTCGATATTTTCCGTGAAGCTCCACAACCTGAAGGCGATATCTAAGCATTGCAGTTAAACCAATTGTTAGACTTTTGAGGGCTCCAACCAACCCGTAACGACTGCCACTAGATGTTCGTATGGTAACCGGGACCAACGGCTTAACGTGCTTTCCGAGGCAGGACCAGACCAGTGCAAATATTCATATTCATGCATATAAAAATTTGCACCGTGCGGGGATTGAACCCGCGCCTCCTTGTGCAACGGCCGCGTTCGTTACCGCTACGCCACGGAGGCTGTAGACTAATTAAAATAATAGGTTACAACAACAAATCATTAAGTTGCTAATAATATCCCTCCACAGTCACACATATAATTATATCAATTACTTAGATCCGAACAATTAAAATATATTGTGTACGAACGATAGCTGGTCAAGCTATCCGAAACTGTCAAATATTGTGTACGAACGATAGCTGGTCAAGCTATCCGAAACTGTCAAATATTGTGTACGAACGATAGCTGGTCAAGCTATGCGAAACTGTCAAATATTCCCAATCAACCTTGAGCCTTAATACATACTACAGATAAAGTTCAAAATCTAATAAAGAAATCTGACAGATTGTAGTAGCTTGATGTGCTGTTGTCTGTACATAAATTAGTAAGGTGGTTAGCTTATATATTTATGCTACTACATATTATGAGCTTAATTACGACAAGCCGGCGCATCACTTACAATAAAATATGATTTGGCTGAGAGTAAATACTGGGCTTAATAAATGAACATCATCCTCAGAAGATACATCAGTGAACCTTAATAACTTATTTTAATACAGCGCAGGGTGGCGGTATAATGGTGACATTTAACATACGATAGGGTTTCTCGTTTTCGTTTTATGAACGTATTTTAATTTCACTAAACATACACAACAAGGTTCGCAAGAACTAGTATAACCTAGCCTATCGCCCCGTGCCCGCTTGACGTTGAGTTTCGGGACAGCCTGTATATATTATGTTGTCATAATTTGTATTATTTATATATTGCCTGTGTGGTACTGGGCTTAGAATAGTGCCATCCCATATCCTCCCGTGGGTGTCGTAAGGGAACTCTCAGCAGGGAAGCGGGCAGCAGCGCTTCTCCTTTGATTACTGCGACCCCAACCCGCCTGCCCAGCGTGGGAATGATGGCAAATCCCCCCAAATCAATGAAATCCTTGAGGGAGGCCTTTGTCCAGCAGTGGACCTCAATAGGCTGAAGAAGACGAAGAACAAGAATTAAAAAAAAACATGTTGTATTATTACTGGCCACTAACCCTACCCGTGTGTTAAATTATTGTCACTAATATAGGACCGCGTTGTTTTTAAGTAAGTCCTAGTGAGTTTTAGAGCACAGAACAATTTTAAGGGATTCGATTAAAACAAACTAACCTCGAGACGAGCGAACTTCTTACTCACTTCTTCTAGTCTGCACAATAACATAACACATCACAAAGTTCCCGTCCGGTCCGTATATCTCGAATCCAGGCCGTCCGGCGCGTATTGTGCTCGTGTTTATCGCTTCCGGTCCGTTGTGCCGGCGCGCCACCGAAACCAAGCTGTTTGCATATTATGTAATGCGAAATTTGCGCCCCCGCCCCGCGATGCAAGGAATATATGTATAAGACAAAGTATCCATAACCATCCTGAATTAAAAAACCAATAATGACTTTATTAGATTCAACAAGGCAAAATAAACACATCCAGATCAACAACGGTACTGTGCATTATTAACAGGCACAATGATCCTCGTACACATTCCGTCCTTTTGATGAAACCTTTTACTTCGTCATCATCATCAGCCGATAATGTTCCCACTGCTGGGACACTGGCGTCCTTTAGGTGAAAGGGAGTTGTTCGTTATCCAGCACGGGAACCCAGTGCGAGTTGGTAGACGTCACAGGTCTTCGAAGTATTCGTTCTAGGATAATTTGTTCATGATGTTTTCTTTCACCGTTTTGAGAGCAGTGGTGATGAAATAATTTACACAAAGTAAAGCGCTTGTTTCAGTTCGGTCTCTCGGGCCGCACGTGGTTGACCACAGTTCTAACCTAACCAATTTGGTCGGGGTGGTGCCGAGCTTTGTTATTGCAAGCAATTCGGCTCGCACGTGATTGATCACAGTACCACCAAATATAATTATAAACAACCTAAACTGTAATTGAATGGAATTCAGGCTGTTAGTTGAACTTGTCGTGTAACAAGAATCTAATAAAAAGGAGGGAATCAGGCATGATAAAGAATTCATTTATGAATGTGGGTAAATGAGGTGATAGAAAAAAGAAAGAAGAAGTTAAGGGAAGACAGCGGCAGCGACGACCCCTGTGATCCCAGGAGGTGGAGGCAGCAGCAGCAACGGCCTCTCGAAGACTGCAGACGAGCGAGGACGGCTGCAACAACGGCGTCTCGAAGGCGGGGTTAGGGCGGCAGAGGCTACAGCCTCTCGAAGGCTACAGATGGGTGAAGACGGCTGGCCGGCTACGTTGGCCCGCTATAAGGCACGGAAGGGGCCCACGTAGCAGTAGCGGCTCAGCCTTCTTGCAAGCAGGAGAGTACGCCAGGATGGGCTCTGGAGGCAGTATTGTATGAAGACTTAATTATTTCAAGCTGCTTTCTTGGATGCCAGACCTCAACTAACCACTACTCTGCAAGGATTTCTCATGAAACCTCAGAAAACGTCTTTAGGGCTAAATTTCAAAATTATGGCAATGGAAAGTTAACTATTTTGAATTTGAAGGAGTTTGAATAAAAAAATAGCAAGTCATCAAGAATATTGAAGAAAAGGTTGTCATAGTGATATAATCAACAGCGTTGTCAAAAAATTACATAATATTGAAAATGTTGTTGAGAGTATTGACGGGAAAGCTAAGATGAGTGTCATGCGCTTTTTCATTGGACTTTTAAAATTATTTATAGTGTCGTTTACTAAATAAAAGCGCGTGATTTATAAAGTAAAAAGTGCATTCAGTAAATAATTCACAAAATACATTGAAATATCGCAGCATAGTGGCCACATCATGACTTTGCCTCAAACCTCCCTCATAGACGCTTCACATGGCCGTCTTTTTCAAATGTCATTGGCGATATCCGCCATTATTGTGAAATAAAATTTTCAAAGAATTTAAGTAATTTGTTAGACTGTTATTGGCAAAATTGTGGTATCTATTCCTCAGAGGCCATTAAGACCGTACCCTCACCAAATGACCTTGCGCATTTGCTCCCTCTTCACCGCGCCCCACCTCTACAATACTTCGTAAAATTTTACTAGCGCCGTCTGGCGGACGTAGTACTAACAAATACAAGTTAGAAACATAGACCACAGAAGTAACAGACATAGCACTTTTATTTATGTTTATTGGTGCGCCCAAATACTTTTGGTTATTATGTACTCAAACAAATGTTGACGATACTTCATAATAAAAATTCTGCGGTGTTTATTTTTTAACCGACTTCAGAAAAAGGTGGTTCTCAGTTCGATTTATTGTCGCTGTTAACTTTATGGTTAATGAACCTATTTTGACCATTCTTTTTTTATATGAAGGGATATGCTGCCTATGTAATCCCGTTGTTACCACGTCAGTGTCGATAATGGAAGTTCTGAGAAATTTAGGCCAACTATCGAAAATTGTAGGCACACTTCGGGTGACAACTTGATACTCGTGTTTATATCGGATGATACTATAAAACCGTGAAGATTTGGGCCTGACCTGATGATGGAGATGACAGAATATCAAGGGAATCCACATCGGAAGCAACTGTCGCGTGTTTGGGCTTATTTAATGTGTATTGATTAGACCTTTATAACTAAATATGTTATGACTGTAACTTCAGGGTTGGAAGTTAGTTTTGTAGATTGAAAGTTAGCTAAGTCAGATGGACAAAGGGATAGAAAAATAATATAATAAAGTTTAATTTATCATTATTTATTATTTTAAGGGAAAACGTAATCAGGGTCAAATAAATTTCTGCAGAACTGACCTTCAAAAAAAAAATTCATGTTTTTTTTTGGGACTAGGCAAGACTGTGAAATTATATTATTATTCTCATTTAATAAAACAAATACGTAAATTGTAAAAAATAAAACTATCGTATATCAAAATAAATAACAAATACATATACTATAATATTATTTACGCAAAGCTTCCTTTCGCAGAAAAATAATAAACATCCGACTAATACAATATCCGATCAGACTGGACGTTGACGGCAGCATATTTGGAAAAGGCCTGCAAGCAAACGACCTATTTCGTTTGCTTTAATTCCTTTAAGACCACAATGAAAGTATGAGCATTCCTAGAAATAACGCGATGAAATAACACAACTTAAATTCAGTCTCTTGATTTTAATTCATTTTTGCATAAGCATGACGAGTCGGTAGTGTTTGTACTATGTTAAAGTAGAGTGTTGTAAATTGTTGAGGAATTCCCTCGACTGTCTATGGTTTTCATCATCTGATGTAATTCAGACTTTAATTTTTACCCATATGGGTGTAAATTTCTCATCAATATAAATGAATTAAGTCCAACCACAAAGCAGCTACTGTAAACCTTTGAGGAGTTCCCTTAACTGGCTTTGTCTTCAACATCAGAGCTTTAATGATAATCACAACTCATTTAGGTGTAAAGTTCTTATCAATACAAATTTATTAAGCACAAACACGAGGCAGCTGATGTGAATCGTTAAGGAGTTCCCTCGGCTGTCTCCCGGCTCCATCATCAACTCCGAACTTTACTAAATTGTAGTGCGTTAAAACACTTAATGAAAAAACTTAGAAAAGCCCTAGACGCCCCTTTGATTTTTTAAATTTCTTCTGGATTTACCTAGTCTTCCATCATCAGACCCTAATTTCCTAAACATGAGACTACCTTGAAGATATCGTCTTTCTAATAAAACAAAAACATGTGGCACTCGGGGCTGCCGCGGTAAAGCTAATTTATACTAGCGGCCGCCAGCGACTTCGTTCGCGTGGTGTTAGTAATGCTCTGCTCCTATTAGTCGCAGCGTGATGTTTTATAGCCTTAAGCCTTTCTGGATTAATGGGCTATCCAACGCAAAAAGAATTTTTCAAATCGGACCCGTAGTTCCTGAGATTAGCGCGTTCAAACAAACAAACTCTTCAGCTTTATATATTAGTACTAGCTTTCCGCCCGCGGCTTCGCCCGCGTGGAATTGGGTTATATCGCGTTTTTTAGATTTCCCTTGGGAATAAAACTAATTAAATGACGATTGATCAGTTTTGAAGGATTGATCGTAGAAGGGTGAAAATTTAGGATTGTATGTATTTTTGTATATTGTAAAAAAATAGAAACTAAAAATGTTGCGTAAAAATAAAAAAACAAATAGGGGTGGACTACCCCTAACATTTAGGGGATGAAAAACAGATGTTGGCCGATTCTCAGACCTACTCAATACGCTCACAAAATTTCATGAGAATTGGTCAAGCCGTTTCGGAGGAGAATAGGAACGAAAACTGTGACACGAGAATTTTATATATAAGATAGATGTTCGCTAGTACCAAATTTTGTATGGAGAAACGCATGGTACTATACATTGAATCTGTGCTCACGCGCAGGGCTGCAGATCTGCATGAAGATACAGATAAAAAACGCAATCCTGCGCGTGGCTGCGGGGTAAATCGCAAAGGTGTGCACACTGAATTCCGCAGTATGTAGTTAGTAGGAAATTTTTTATTAGTTATTTCTGACATAGTATTTTTTTTTATTTTGCCAATTAACGTATATATTCGTATAAGTATGTATTTTCTTTTTTGTAGTTTATTTATTTTTTACCAGTGACGTCATTGAAGGAGTGCGAAAAATGGTGGCGATTTGGCGACTAAACTATATTTGATGTTTTATTTTTGACTTTGATAAAGAAATACAAGCTATGCCACAGCTTATAATTGACGTCATTTTCGTGATCAGCGCCCCGAAAACCCGTCACGATACCCATGTCAAAATATCATGAAATTTAATTTCAGCCACCTTGGATTTCAAAAATGACGTCATTTTCGTGATTAGCACCCGCGAAAACCCCTTTCACGACACCCATGTCAAAATATCATAAAATTGGTGTCAGCCATCTTGGATTTCAAAAATGACGTCATTTTCGTGATCTGCACCCCCGAAAACCCCCGTCACGACACCCATGTCAAAATATCATAAAATTGGTGTCGGCCATCTTGGATTTCCAAAATGACGTCATTTTCGTGATTAGCACCCACAAAACCCCCTTTCACGACACCCATGTCAAAATATCATAAAATTGGTGTCGGCCATCTTGGATTTCAAAAATTACGTCATATTCGTGATCTGCACTCCCGAAAAACCCTATCACGACACCCATGTCGAAATACCCAAAAATTCATCGAAATACCAAATTTTAGGCGAAGTTATCCGCAAACAAACATAAAAATAAAAACTTTTTACAAAAAAACAACCGACTTCAAAAACCACTACAAAGTGAAAAATAACTAATTTGCCCGTCGGTGGCTCAGCTCGCCCATGGTTCAATGCCCATTGTGTCCAAGCTGAACAGCATAAGCACGTGGCATTTCTCACCTGGGTTGACGCTCGTGACCGCAGAGCTCCGGATCTAAGCTCAAAGAAGAGAGCCTTTAACCGTGCTGCCAAGTCCTACAAAAAGGCGCTTAAGAGGGCTCGCTTCGACCATATTACCCATATTGGCAACAAGCTATCTGCGCAGCCATCCGGTAGCAGATCTTTTTGGTCCCTTGCCAAATCGGTCGAGGCGAACTTCTGTCGAACCACACTGCCTCCGCTGGTGAGGCCTGATGGAACACTGGCCCACACGGCGAGAGAGAAAGCAGGTCTCTTTGCATCTCTCTTTGCCCATAGTTCGCGTCTTGATACTGGCAGTGCTACTCCACCTAATTTACCTCATTGCGGAGCTTCAATGCCGGAGGTTCGCATTAGGAACAAGGAGGTCCTGAGAGCACTGTGTCGTCTGGACGTGAATAAGGCTAGTGGTCCAGATGGTATACCAGCGATTGTTCTTAAGGCATGTGCGCCCGAGTTGTCTCCTGTATTGACGCGCCTGTATCGCCTCTCATTTGGGACTGGTATAGTGCCCAAGTCCTGGAAGCTTGCCAACGTGCAGCCCGTGCCCAAAAAGGGTAGTCGTGCCGATCCTACCAACTATCGGCCGATTTCGGTAACCTCCATACTCTGCAAGATTATGGAGCGTGTGTTGAACTCGCGCCTCTTGGCTTACCTGGAAGGTAACGATCTCCTCAGTGACCGACAGTACGGTTTTCGGCGCAATCGGTCAACTGGGGACCTACTAGTGTATGCCACTCACTTGGGGCGAGGCCCTCGAGAAAAATGGGGAAGCGATTGCCGTCTCCCTTGATGTCTCGAAGGCCTTCGACCGGGTATGGCATGCTGGCCTTTTGAGTAAGCTTCCAGCGTACGGCGTTTCCGCTGGCCTGACTGGCTGGGTTAAAGACTTCCTGACTGAACGGTCCCTCCGAGTTGTTGTCGACGGATGCTCATCGGAGGCCATGTCGACCAATGCCGGTGTTCCTCAGGGGTCTGTTCTCTCTGCAACTCTGTTCCTGCTGCATATTAATGATCTGCTGATGCCCGGTATCTATGGGTATGCAGATGACAGCACAGTTGTGGAGAGATATCTGCCGGAAGCTCGGGCTAGTAAGGAGGCAATCTGGTCCGAAAGAGAGGCTATGGTCGAGCGTACGAGTGCTGCACTACAGGCAGTCTCCGAATGGGGCAAAGCCAATCTTGTAGCATTCAATGCCGCCAAAACACAGGCGTGTCTTTTCACCGCCAAAAGGGGCCCGTTCACCTTGGCTCCTACTTTTCAGAATGTATCCTTGGAGTGCACCAACCGCCTTCAGCTTTTGGGAGTAGAGATTTCCTCGAACCTTAACTTTGGGCAGTTCATTGAGTCCAAGGCCAGGGTGGCTGCTAGAAAACTTGGCGTTATCGCAAAGGTCCGGCGGTACTTCACACCGGGGCAGCTTCTAATGTTGTACAAAGCACAGGTCCGCTCGTGTGTGGAGTACTGCAGCCACATTTGGGCTGGTGCTGCGAAATGTCACCTGGATACTTTGGATTCAGTGGAGAGGCGTGCGAAGAGGCTGATTGGCGACCCAGACTTAACTCGAAACGGTCTCCAAAGCCTGGAGCACAGGCGTAGAGTAGCCAGCCTTTCGGTCTTCTATAGGTTGCATTCTGGTGAGTGTGCAAGGGAATTGCATGATTTAATTCCCCCATCACCGTTCCACCATCGGACGACCCGTCGTACGGCGAGTTTCCACCCTTACGTTGTTGATACCACTGCGACCCGGACGAAGCGTTTCGCTTCCTCTTTTATACCGCGTACATCGAGGGACTGGAACAATTTGCCAGCGACGGTGTTTCCGTCACATTACAATTTGAGTGTCTTCAAGGCTAGAGTGAATAGGTTCTTAATAAACTAGCGCGCTTTACCATCAATGATCGCATCACTGCTTACCATCGGGCGGGATTGCGGTCAAGCGCTTGTTTATGACTTATAAAAAAAAAAAAAAAAAAGTTGGTGTCTTTGGTTTTGTATATTCGTTTTAGACACCGACTTCCGAAATTAGTTATTTTTCACTTTACATAGTGGTTTTTGGAAGTCGGTTGTTTTTTTGTAAAAAAGCTTTTATTTTACATTTTTTAGTTGTTAAAAGTACTATGTATTCAGTTGCATCCGGTCAGACTGGAAGCTGACGCAAATATAGTTGGGAAATGACGTACTTTTGTTTACTTTAATTTTTACCCGTAAGTACCTATTCCCTCAACTGCCTATGGTCTTCATCATTAAATTTACTGTAGACTATTATTTTAACCTAATCGGAGTAAAGGTCTTATTAATATAAATGAATGAAGTCCAACCACAAAGTAGCTACTGGAAACCGTTGAGGAGTTCCTGGAACTGGCCTTTGTCTTCATCATTAGAGCTCTTATGAGAGTCGCAACCCATCTAGGTGTAAAGTTCTTATCAATACAAATTAATCGAGCCCAACCACAAGGTAGCTGCTGTCAATTGTTGAGGAGTTCCTTCGACTGTCTCTCGGCTCCATCATCAGATCTACTCCAGACCTTTATTAAATTGTAGTGCTTTAAAATATTTAATGAAAATGCTAAGAAATGCACTAGTCGCCCCCAATTTTTGAAAGTTCCGCTTGTTTTCTCTGGACTTCCACCATCAAACCTTGATATCCTTATCAAGGGACCACCTTGGGAACGTCTTCCTTCCAACAGAAAAAGAATGATCAAAATCGGTTTATAAATGACGAAGTTATGCGCGAACAAACATAAAAAAAAAAACATATACGGTCGAATTGAGTAACCTCCTCCTTTTTGAAGTCGGTTAAAAATTGAACATAAAAAACATATAATTGAGCTACCTCCTCCTTTTTGAAATCGGTTAAAAAAACGAACACCAAAATAAACATCAATAACAGAGACACTCTAAGATAGTATTATACTCTATGCGACATGCGGTGCGTGAGCGAGCAAGCAGATGCTTTCTCGCTCACGCGCCGCCCGCTTATGCTAGCGGAGCGCGCGATGACGAACGACACGGGTTCCCCCTTCGAGAGCTTGTGGCATACTGAATCTCAATAGCCCGGGCAACAGAAATGATGGCGAATGCGCTCAGATTGTTGAATAAAATTTTGATTCTGGTCGTTTTAAAAAAATATTTCTACAATAATGTTCGTCATGAAATTACCTATCCATTAGTGTAAGAACGCAATCTAAATAATGCTTACTTTCCGAGGAGATGCACGTTTATGATAATTATTTCTCTTGTCAGTGGTTTCGTTGTGAAGGAATTATTTAAACATTATACTTAGTAAAATAAAAAAAAATCTACAATTTTGGAGCCAAGATTATGGAGAAAATTTATGTATTTTTAGTAAGTTGATATTTCTTTTGGATAAAGAGTAGATAGCTCCGAAAAACTACACAAAAACGGCTTGAGCTGTGTTTTTCCCTGGGAACCACCTTAATCAATAGTTGAGGTTGAATCTCACCTTGAAAAAAGAAGAAGAAAATGTTGTTGTAACAATGTAATCGTAAGTGATATTAAATTAAAAAGTGTTGTGTTTAGTAGGAAAAAGTAATTACAATCCCGCGTTGGTGCAGCTTCCTACACTGAGATCTCAATAACTCATCGAAACTTAGTGCTAAATTCATTGATATAATATTAAACTAAGGTAGATACGTCACTAGCGCACTGAAAATGAAGCGTACAAAAGGAGGTAAGTCCAGCAAGTCGCTTTAGTTTTCGTCGATTCTATTTAAGCGCAAATGACAAAAACTAGCCATCTTTTTCTTCTCTATGCTTTAGATAGCGCCCCATCTCACTCACACTGTGCCAACGTGTGAAATGTACGCAGAATAAAAAAAAATGCATGTGTGTGCTGCTGCTCCGATCGGCACATTTATTTTGGTTAATTTGTTAGAGCATATCATATCTGTTTAATATTATATCAATGGCTAAATTTAAGTCTTGTGACCTGAATACTCAGTCCTGGTTTAGTGGAAAATGATCAGAACAGCGCCTTGTAATACTGGAATGCGTATGTATTATGATCAGTAAAAATGAATAAAACGTACCTATGAGTACAAATAATAAGTGTGAGTACCTATATGTGTATATGTAGATGTACATTATATTACAAACTGCCACCGTTTAGTTAAAAGGCTATCTATGTGGTTAGCTAAATGGCTAATTAAACGTAAAAAAGCTGCAGTTACATTACATTTTGTGAAGTCCGGGGATAGAACACAAAAAACGGCCATGACCAGCACCTTAGTTGCGTCTGAACACTATCAATCTCAATCTTAATCATTTTGAAGGATATTACTAATCATTGCTGCATGTTCGAAAAATTTGTCTGATAAACAACGCAATGAATGTTGTTGAACCGTCAAAATGAAACCCATTGCTACTAATTGTTACGCAATTACTCAACGGGTCAAAAGCCCTGCTCGCAAAATTCAGATTAGCGACATCAATAAATATAATACTCAATTCCCGGGTAAAATCTGTAACACGAAAAACAGCTTCCAGGACATTAATTTTATTATTCTGAAACTATTCTCTATCAGTAGTTGCATAATTTACTTATGGGTTCCTGCCCGCTAGTCAAAAGGGCAAAGGCCTGCCCACTACGGATTTACATAATTTAAATCCAATTGGGCTGCCCTTTGACAAAGAAGGTCTGAGGTATAATTAGGTCAGTGCACTGTAAGTTTACGGTTAGAGGAGGAACGTTTTTGATAAGGGTGTGAGTGTTCTCGAAATTGGTAGGTATTAACTATCCATTATGTTTCTATATGTCAGCCAAATTCGATAAAGAATAGAGATAAACAAACCGTTGCTAGGCAAGGAGTAATTTACGCTTAAAAGACAGACGTTAACAACCTTTTCTAGGTAGATGATTTTCATAAAAGTAATAATTCTACTTCCTACTAATGTAAATAGTTTATTTGTTTAGATATTAATGATTTGCATAGGACGTTTAACCGATTTGAATGAAATATGACACACATGTAACCCAATTTCCTAATAGGTTAATTTTTTTTATACATATATATTATACTTAGGGCGGGTTGTTTCACATTCACTTAACGCATACGTAAAAGTTAAAAATGGTGCTAACTATCGTTAAGTCAAAAAACGAGTTGTTTCACAATACGTAAACGTTAACGCACGCAAAAAAATACGATTACGTTAACCGATGGTCTGAGCACTGGTTAACGTAACTTATGTCAAGTTGTGTTTAGTCCGCCGTGGTGTCAAATAGTGAAAACAACATAAACTCCCTTTTGTATTCGCGAGTTTGGTTTTTAATTGACGATAGTAGTTCATCTGATGATGATACAAGTACCGTAAATAGAAAAAGAAAGGTGTTTAGCAGCCCAAGCTCCGTTTTTTTTTTTTTAATTTCTGTTGTTGTCTGTTTCTTTACAGAACAACACATCTTTATATTTTTCAATCGAAGATTGAAAGCGGTCTTTCTCATTTTTTGTGAAGTTAGTGAAATAAAATGAAATCGTTTATTAAGCAACTAGGATCACTGATCACTTTTACACGTCATGTTTTTTTTGTTGAAAAAAAAAAAGTTTACATTATAGAATATACGTGTTTTGTTAAATTGCAATGTTTGACATTTACCTACTTATTAAGACCTTAAACATAGTACCTAACTATGTATAAGTGTATGTAGTAGTACGAGTGAGTGTAGTAATTTACTTACTTTGGTGTGGGTTATTACATATTGTATGTGGCCGGGACGTGTGCGTTCGCGCAGCGGAATGTTGTTGAATTTATAGATTTTAAATATGCAGATATTTAGTGTATTACGTCGTGTAATTGTGTATGGTAAAAAAAAATTTGTGCGTGCAGCCATTGTGGAGAAATTCACCAAAAACTGATTCCGCTGGGCGAACGTTGTCCTGGCGGAACTTTTTTTAATCCATTGACTTTAGAAAAAAGAGATGTGTCCAAAAATTAGTGTGTATTTGTGTGTAATTGTGTATGTATGAATAAAATTTGTGCATGCATAGACTTCGGAGAAATTCAAGTTTCCGCTGCGCGAACGTTTGGCCATTAGCTAGTTTTCATATAAAGCGCTTACATAGAGAGCTGTAGATTTTTACATACGTTGTTTTGAATTTGTGCATATTTGTGTACAAAACAGATTTAGAAAAAATAGTAGGGCTAAAAAGATAAAAATATAAACGTAAAACACGCTATTTAGGTCATAGTTCTTAAAGTATGCACTTTGGGGTCTAGATTTTCACGTTTATACAAACCTTGTAAGTGTCTGCAACATACTGCCAAATATCAATGATGTTCCTTTAGTAATTAAAGAGATATAGGACAATTTACCATGACAAAATCACTGTTTACAAAGCAGTCAAATATCACGACATTCTAAAGGAATTGCATGGTAAAATGTATGCCAATAATTAGTGTATTCATTCAACTATTCACATGCCAAATTTCATGTCATTAAATTCAGTAATTAAAGAAAAACAATTAAAATACTGACGAAGCATCGAAAACCTACATAACCCGACCAAGTTCGGATAGCTATAAAAAAGCGGCTGTGCCATATATCTTAAGAACGTTCTTAACCTTCCAATATAGTATTTATTAATATGGCACAGTTGCGTACACAAGCGTTAGGAAAAAATAAAACAATTGCATTTCTTGAATGAAAAATGTTTTTTTTTATAATAACGCCACTATCTACGACAAAAATAAATCTTCAATTAACAAGTACTTCTCTATTTAAATATCCGTGTACAAAAATATTTTTAATTACATTTATTGCTTAATTATGTAATTATAATAACGTTAACAAACGCTTGCAATGGCAGCAATAGACTTAAATGTGTTTTAACTAAAATAGTTTTAATAAACTATTATGAATATAAGGGTAAGTATAATATTTCGAGCTTCAATAAAAATTAAAATCACATCACATAACTGGACTATTCAGTTGTTAACATTAGAAAAGTGCTTATAAACTAAAACATTTGTATAAAAAAGGTATTTTCAAGAAATATTTTTAAATGTGTAGCAAATACAGTAAATAACCTCAACATTTCTAAGTATACCTAATATTTTCTAGTTCCAATAATAAAATTACAGATTAACAATCACAGATCAATAAAGTAGACTATTCAGTTGTTTAGGTTTGAGAGTCTGCCTAATATAAAAATAAATCAACATTTAAAAACAGTAGGTAGTACTTACTTGTGGTAATTATTTAATTTCCCTGAGGGGTCTATAGTAAGAATCCGGATCCGTGAAATATTCAATAGAAATTAGCTGTATGAATTTTATTTGCCTAAATTAATATATTTAGATTATATCTCAAGTCTCAAGCGCATACTTAAATAAAGTAACTACGTAATTAGTACCTACTTTGTCATAGTCAAATACATTTAAAAAAGTAGGTGTACAAAAATAAATGACCTTTATATTATATCGAAACAATTGTGTTATCACCTATACCAATTCAATACCGATATTATACTGTAAATTTTGGGATGTTACCTAAATATATTGCACGGCCGCTTTTTTATAGCTATCCGAACTTGGTCGGGTTATGTAGGTTTTCGATGCTTCGTCAGTATTTTAATTGTTTTTCTTTAATTACTGAATTTAATGACATGAAATTTTGCATGTGAACAGTTGAATGAATACACTAATTATTGGCATACATTTTACCATGCAATTCCTTTAGAATGTCGTGATATTTGACTGCTTTGTAAACAGTGATTTTGTCATGGTAAATTGTCCTATATCTCTTTAATTACTAAAGGAACATCATTGATATTTGGCAATATGTTGCAGACACTAACAAGGTTTGTATAAACGTGAAAATCTAGACCCCAAAATGCATACTTTAAGAACTATGACCTAAAAAGCGTGTTTTACGTTTATATTTTTATCTTTTTAGCCCTACGATTTTTTCTAAATCTGTTTTGTACACAAATATGCACAAATTCAAAACAACGTATATAAAAATCTACAGCTCTCTATGTAAGCGCTTTATATGAAAACTAGCTAATGGCCAAACGTTCGCGCAGCGGGAACTTGAATTTCTCCGAAGTCTATGCATGCACAAATTTTATTCATACATACACAATTACACACAAATACACACTAATTTTTGGACACATCTCTTTTTTCTATCTCTTTTTTCTAAAGTCAATGGATTAAAAAAAGTTCCGCCAGGACAACGTTCGCCCAGCGGAATCAGTTTTTGGTGAATTTCTCCACAATGGCTGCATGCACAAATTTTTTTTTACCATACACAATTACACGACGTCATACACTAAATATCTGCATATTTAAAATCTATAAATTCAACAACATTCCGCTGCGCGAACGCACACGGCCGGGACGGGTACATCGTTGCAACGCAATGTATTCGTGCGCAGCGCAGACGACGATGTAGCATCGGGGGCTCGGGGCACTGTCCGTAAAGTGGCGCGTTTCAAAGGACTTGTCGCGACAATATTCGCTGGAGTGGTCACACCTACGTCACTTCAGTGTCGTCCAGACTTTGAAGTAGGACTGACGTTCTTTTTGCATATTTTTTTCATTGTTTTTGTTTTATTTGTTTTGTAAGCATGTAATAAATAATAATTTATTGACTTAAAATGCAAAGCCACTGCTTCCTTCATCGTCTCTACACAACTCTAAACAACGAATATTCGCCGTAGGCCGATTTCTGAATCTTCGCCCGCCAATGTAGACAAGAACATCGTGCATGTCCGACAACGGATATTTTGCGCGCCAACGCGACACGAATCTTCGCCTGCTAATGTAGCCGAACGTTAAACATCATCCGTTAACGTAACTTTTTGACGTAGGTACGTATGTTACGATAACCAACCGTTTGAAACAACCCGCCCTTAGTCTATACTTGAAAGTATTACATTGCATGTGTTATGCAGTTGATTTGAAAGTAATTAAAATACGCAAAATTGTATTGACAAACTTTATTCATTGGTTGAATTCCACAAAATGTGTTTAATACCTGGATTTCATCTATCTTTCTTTTTTGTAGGGCTATCACATAAAATTAATGTCGACTATCCACCAACGATTGCATCACTGCTTACCATCAGGTGGGATTGCGGTTAAGCACATGTTTATATCTTTAAAAAAAAAAAATACCGTTTCGGGAAGTTTTACGGTTGGCTGGTCTGTACTGTAATTTTGTTTTCATACCTTCCCACTCGCATGTTGTTTTATGCGAATTTTACACATTATTTTGTCCTCAGATAGTACCATCTCAATTAAAGGTTAACCACAATTGTGCATCCGATGTTCGTAAGGTGCCCTAATTGGGTACCCACCTAATGACCTAATATCGAAGTTCACCGTCCTCAATATCCCCCAAGATAACGTAGAACCTAGTTATTAGCCAGCTAAGTCTGTAGATGAACGTTAATGATCCCATTATCTAGAAAGATCTCCGATACAATGACTGTTTATAAGCGGGAAAACATCGCCGTATCTCCGCGCCAGTTAAAAGATAATGCGCGCGTAGTCTCCTAATAACATTTGCATATCTTAATGCGACCCCGCGGGGTCTCCTCCCGCCTGGCCGATACTCTAGCGAGTAGCGAGCTGAGCAGTACCGATACCAGCTAATATTGGCTCAATAAACAGCCAAAAGGGGTTATCAAACAAACCATAGGGAACCGTACGATACTCTCGTAATTACGGATTTATTATAATGGATTTAGTGTTTAATTGTTGAAATATGCAAATAAGCGCGGTCTGCGGCGAGGAGCAGAGTGAAAGATGGCGACGCGCGACGTTGTTGTGTATTGAGTAAAAGGATTTCCACAAAAACTGTGCATCATTGGGTAATTCGCGGAGACGTCAAAGGATGGGCATTCACGTCGCGGACAATAGTGTTGTGCGCATCCAGGTGAATGGCACGTCGTGCGGCAGCGCGCTCGCGTTCCTATAAAATTCAAAAATGAAACTATGGAAGAAAGCGCGCGTCGTACATTCTGAGAGTTTTGTCCTGACACAATGGCGCCGCTCTGTATAGGAATTCGTTCTAGTTTATTACGGAATACATGGCTTGTAAATCTTTTGTTGACATATTTATATTTGCACTAGTGCAATTGTTTGCATATTTTATTGTACTCACTATTACGTTGTGTGCTGGTTATATGCGTTTTCTTTATCAGTTGGTTTGCTTACTATCATTACTTATCAAGGGAACGAGATTATGCAGTGGATGTATGTCAGCCGAAAGAATGAAAGTCGCGGCAACCGGGCAAGACATGGACAGAATTCCGCGCGAGAGGTAAGTATTTTTTCTTCAGCGGAGGACGAGTTCAATAGGACGATGGTGGGACAAGTGGACTAGGACAAAACACTGCCATGTATACACCAGTGGGGTCTACGGATCTTAATTTCTTATTTTTTGAAGTAAAACTTCTTTATCCATATTTTTTATAGCAATACATCTCACTTTTCTGTTACGCGCCATCTTGGTTTCTTATCGAAATTCAATTGTGACGTAAAATTAATATTTTTGAAATTACTTTATCGGCGTATGGGAGAGATTTTATAGGAACACTAGCTTTCCGCCCGCGGCTTCGCCCGCGTGGAGTTCGGTTATATCGCGCTTTTTAGATTTCCCTCGGGAACATCATATTTTTCCGGGATAAAAGGTAGCCTATGTTCTTTCTCAGGGTCCAAAGATTGTCTGTGCAAATTTCATCAAAATCGGTTGAGAGGTTTAAGCGGGAAAGCGTAACAGACAGACAGACAGACAGAGTTACTTTCGCATTTATAATATTAGTATGGATTTCATCACTACTGCTCTCTAAACGGTGAAGGAAACCATCGTGGGGAAACCGACGAAACGTTCTAGAGACAAAACTTCGAAAATATGTGTCATCTACCAACGCGCACTGGGCCCGCGAGGTAGATTACGGCCCACTCCCTCTGGCGTGTGATGCAGTAGGTGGCAGTAGTGGGAACATATAGGTACAACATTATTTTTGTTTATGCGAAACCTGAAACACGTGTCCAGTATTTTTAAGTGAAGCTATGTACAAAATTTCAAAAAGATATCATGAAAAACCACAAAGGTGATGACTATGAGCGTGTTATCCTACTTGGCTCTCCCAATTAAAATATGGTCAACGCTCCGCTCGAGCGGGCGAACAGTGAGTTGACCTGTGGCGTCAGCTGTTGCACGGGCGTGCACAGTACTATGACCTATCGTAAACTGTGTGGCGCACTCGGTAATCACACTGCAACAATTTATAAATAAATTTGTGCAAAAATATAACATGGTATAAAAATGATTGGAATCGATTCAGTTGTTTATTATGAACAAACTATACTCAGGTTTCGGATAAACAAAAATAATGTTGTATAGGCTGATTGTGTTGTGATGCTGAAAAGAAGAAAAATATGCGCTGAGTTTAGCTTGTGAGCAAGGGAGTTGGCGTAGCTTGGTGTGCTACTGGCGCCTGTACACACCTACCTACTATCATTTATGCATATGGCGTGTTCATTGCACATAACTGAAATTCGTTTTCTTCAGAATTAACGGCACACATAAGAAATGAAGGGCAAGTAATTTTTATCGAAACTTTCATTTTATATTTCGATTTGCATAGTCAAGCCAGCGGTAAACATATTTCATCATTATTTTTACATATTGCTATATAATTTGAATTCGAAACAATATTCTGTAATTTTTTCCACATGTGAAAATCTGTTTTCTGTGCACAGCGCCATCTATAGATTTAGGCAAGCACTTACTTGTGGCCGAGTGAGTGAATAGTAAAATAATCCTGTCACGGGTGTAAACGTTCAGACTCTAGGTGGAGTCACTATCTTCTCGGTAGTAGGCTGGCCGTTAACAACCAGATGAGAGTAGTCCAGGATCGATTTCAATGAGGCGTTAGGGCCGGCGCTCACTGCTGGCATGGCACGGCGTGTCACGGCAAAAGTTTTTATTCCTAATCAAGTTATTTCGAATCTTATTTCAATGAGTTGAATGCATCCCACGACACATATTTGTGTCACTTAGCATCGAGGAATTGCTAAGCTACTTGAAACTTTTGTAATAGTCAGTTCGGTTAATGAGCCGCAGTCCGATCGGTGTGCTATGCCACGGAACGCCGCGACCTGCCGTGCCATGACGTGCCACGCTGTCAGAAACCCAGGTAACGGACGGACCTATAATACTAGGCCACCAAACTGTTTTCAAATTCATTTTATCTTACATAAACCTACTTGTCCGCATATTTCATAGTTTTTATTTTTACATACAAAATAGGCGTTTTATAATTATGCAGAAACCAAAACGGTTATTTTTATTAAATTGTACAGGATCAAATTCTTCAATAGGTTCAACTGTCAGCACCAACATTCTCCTGCCCCAATGGATTCGTTTCAAAGTGACCTTATTTCAATTTAAACTAAAATTAACTTTTTAATACTAAGTTGAATTCAGTGAACCTAGCACTGTTAAAAATATTTATAAAATGTTAAAAGTTGTACAAAGCGTAAACTAAACTTTATTTAAATTTGGATACTTGGCTTTTCCCAAATTTTGTCTTGAAAAGTAAATTCTAGTCCATAGACTGTCAACCTCGGGTTTCAACAGTTTCACCCATTGGTTTCACCGCGGTCAAATAGGGTTGCCAGAGCTGGCTTTTCAGCATCTAGTCAATCAGTAGGCATTAAGGTTTTGCTTTGAAAAGTTTCGTGACTTTTGAAATGACATGAAAACTTGCTCTCCCGTTATTAGTGTTATAATTTAACGAATACGAACAGTGTAGTAAAGTTTAAAATACAGTTTTTTTTTTACTTACGCTATTTTATATGTAGGTCATTACTACCTGTGCTGAAAAAATTGTGTGTGCGAGAATAGTCATCAATATTCGTCGGTTTGGAAAAGGTACTTCATCGGAATTGAGGCGAATTGTTTTTTTTTTTTTTTTATTTGGCATTTGGCAGGCTCATTTAGGTTCAACCCATTGATATAATATTAAACTAAGGTAGATACGTCACTAGCGCACTGAAAATGAAGCGTACACAAGGAGGTAAGTCCAGCAAGTCGCTTTAGTTTTCGTCGATTCTATTTAAGCGCAAACGACAAACACTAGCCATCTTTTTCTTCTCTATTCTTTAGATTGCGCTCATCTCACTCACACTGTGCTAACGTGTGAAATGAACGCAGAATAAAAAAATTACATGTGTGTGCTGCTGCTCCGGTCGGCACATTTATTTTGGTTAATTTGTTAGAGCATATCATATCTGTTATATCAATGGTTCAACCATTGTGATGAGCGTTTCAGATTATCGTACAGTAATTTTCACCGGATATCTGATCACAAACATGGAACTATAAAAAGTGGATACAAAAAGACAAATGAAACATTAATCACAGTAAACATTTTATTTTGTCATAAGTCACATAATTATATAGACAAGCAAAGTAAACGTAGGTATGCAAGTTATTTCAACTAAAATTCCCACTGACATCTATCATCGCAAATACATACATATATTAATACCAACATGGTGTAAATAAACTTAGGTTTAGGTAACTGAAATTTTGGAAAAATATCGACACAAAATGAGATCCTTTAGTACCTACCTATAACGATTATGCTAATCTGTGCTTACTGCACGTATTCCCGTGCTCTATGATTAATTTATATTCTTACATTAAAAGATCTATCATCTTGTACACTTACTTTTAAACCCACATGTAACATGGCACAACTAAATAATTATTTCTTTCCTAAATTAAATAGTGTCATAAAATCGACTAAATAATTACAACATCAGACTCGAATCTGAACTTAATATGATAAAATTTAAAACATCGAGTATTATGTGCTTATATTTTATATTGAACTAAGCTTACATTTAAATTGATCTATCCTTGATGTGGATATTGGAGAATATTTCTGTCCTTTGTAATATAACACGTTACATCTACAAAAAAAACGTTTGACTACATTTTTGTGATAATAGAATTGCTCTTGATTCAGTAAATTCTCAAACTAAATTTAAGTGTAGCTAAACTTTCGGCAGGTTACACAGTTGTGTCTTTGGCACAAAATATTATTTGTTATATCTTAAAACTATTTCTGTCTTGCTTAACGTGTTAAAAATTGCAAACGACAGATATTTCCACCTTTCTCTATTCATAAAATAAATAGTGAAACGTAAAAAGACCAGTGTAGATTAGATTTACAGTAGACAAATGCAAGAAGCAATTTCTGATGTTAAGATAGAAATGTCGGTTAGTGTAAAGTTAAAGACATAAAAATCAGACGGTTAAATCGATTTTTGAAATTGATTACCAATAGGACCTTCGCTACACGATAAGCTATATTCATCATACTTATATCCGATTTACATAACCATCGGGTTATTGAATGTGTGCATACTTTTCTACATCCGCCAGATTTGAAAAGAAAATATACAAATGAGAAAAAGAACATAGGAAAGTAAGTTTCATAACAATTAGATACAATCACTGTAAACATCATCCTACCGTTCAAAATTACTTTGGTAGATTTTAGGTAATCGACTAAAATAATTCCACAATTGAATGGACAATTCTTTTCTACATCCACACCAGCACATCTCTAGCGCGAAGATGACAGCAAATAAAATACTTACGGCAAGAGTTTAGGCGGGAAAGCGAAGATGAGTGCCAGGCTCATTTTTCATTGGACTTTTAAATTATTTATAGTGTCGTTTACTAAATAAAAATGCGTGATTTATGTAGTAAAAAGTGCATTCAGTGAATAATTCATAAAGAACAGTGAAATATTGTAGCATAGTGGCCACATCATGTCTTTACGCTAAACCACTCCTAATCGGCCACACGCGGGAATCGAAAGGAGTTAGATTAGTTAGGAAAAGTTTAGGATAAGTTACAAAAGAAGTCAATATATAATTCAAGACGAGGCTATCATGGTCTGAGAAACCTTTGCCTGCTCAGTGTAATGCACTGGCAAATTGAACAAACAACAATACTTGCGGCAAGCGAAAGTGTCAATAACTTGATATCAAGACCAAGCTTTATCTGACTCCAGGAGTTTACGTAGACAAAAATATTATATCATCGGATGGTACGATCTCCACTTCTGCTATATAGTCTACATAAACCCAAAGTAGTGTTTACCAGAGTGGTGTGTATGGCTTATATTTCAACAGTTTCAAGACGATCCCTGTCCAATAAGATTGACGAAGTTTGTTTAACTATTGTAGCTTCGCTGATAGACAGTTATGTATGAATAATATGACAGATGTCCCTCTCCCCCCACCCCCTCTAATTCCGTCGCGACTACTGCGACGGCCTATTGTCCTGCTCGAACTCCAACAGCTCCGCGAGGTTGCTGATCTCGATCTCCTGCACGCGCTTGCCGGCGAACTGCATGAAGTCGTGCGGCGGGGCGTCCGCTGAGCGCTTGCGGACTGGAAGAGGGGTTTAGATCAAGATAAATACAGGTTTTTCGGCTAAATCGCAGGTCCCGGCGAGCGATTGTACCGACTGTACAAGTACACAACAGTACTCACTGCCGATGCTCTCGTCCCTCTGCAGCCAGTAGGTGTTCTTGCCGGTGCAGGCGGGCGGTGCGTGTGCCGATAGCGGCGGCAACAGGGCGCGGAGTTGGGTGCGCACGCGCGTGACGTCAAACTCGTCGCCGCGCTGCAGACCTAGCAGGAACAGCTCCGGCTGCAGCACCAGATCTGGGTCCATGTCCATGGTGAAGCAACGGTCAGAGTCAATAATACCTGAAAATAGATAAGCGCGAGGAAACAATCATTTCGGTTCTTCGACAGCACACATCCCTATCTTCATGTACAGCTGTAAGAATGATGCATGTTCTCTTTAGATGTCGAGTTGTCCTACATGAGACTGTTAAGGATTTTTTTTCTTTCTTCGTTTATTTTACTTTTTTAGTTGGTCGCCGCTACTGGTATCGTATAAACAAAGCATCATATGACAGATAAGCAAAGCATTGAATATTGTAATAATAAAGGCATTCTATTTTAACAAAGCATCAAATATAATATGGTACTCTACTAATAGGCGATACTTTCCAATTCTAACATCTAATGATCGACACGCCCTTAAAATTGAGTACTGTAATGAATTATTTGATTAAAATAATTTAATTGTATTATATTGAATTCATTTTACATCCCCGTCTGCAGTCGCAAGTAATTGACGCAGTCGTTAGAATATTCCTGGTCGGTTTTGCGTAAACAAAAAGATTTCCATATCGCAAAGCCGCCCGTTCTGTTATCCAGTCGCTCCAGAGTGTTCAGAACTTATATGTCGTGCTGCAATGAGGTATCCAGACGGCCCGGGACGCGGGTTCGAAAAGAGCTACCTACCATGACCTCTGGTGCACAGGCAAGTGAAGGAACATGAGTAGGTTTTTGTCACTAAGTCTGACACAACCTACCGCTCTGCCCACAGCGGGAAAGGTCATTAGATGACTTACCAAGTAAAAAAATTCAGTACTAGATTTTAGAACATATTAACTTGGATATAATTATCGAGGACACTGAATTGCTGATCCGAATACTACATATTTTAAAGCGGTAAGGCTCGTTCCCGAGTGTCGCGGGGACGCGAATGTACTAACTAGATTTATTATGGGATCAATTGGTAATAGAATATTATAATATTCATAGTGGGTTCGAGCTCAAAGTCCGCGATAAAAATAAAAGCTATGCAATAGCTTAAACAACGACTGAATAATATATATAATTGTAGAGATAAAGGCTAACATAATTAAAGCGGCTTCTTAGTAATTACAATCTGTAGAAAAGTGGTTTGCAAACTATTTATTTACTACCTTGCTCTATGAATTGTTAATACCTTTGGCACTGCTTTTTGTATTCTCTCCAAACGCAGAATGCAAGCTTTTGATTTATTATTAAGCTGTTCGACTATTAGTTGGTTTGTTTTAGGGTAGCATCTTCGGTAGATTTTCCTGATCTGAATCTAAACGCATTGTTGGCAAGATATTAAATTTATTTAGGAATTGTACCAGTCTCACGTTGATGACTTTTTAAAAGATTTTTGGGAGGGTTGTAAGTACGGATATAGGCCTATTGATTAGAAACTACGTACTCATCTCCTCCTTTGAATCTTAGATGAACAATGGCAGTTTTCAAGATATCAAGAAAGGATTCCAGGCTTGTGCACAGGTTAAATATGTGGAAAAGTATTGGAGTAATAACGTCTTTGGTAGCGGATTAAATTTCATCATATCGAATAGCACGTTTGTCTTTAAGATTTGGTATGATTCTTTCAATTTCAGCATCGTGTCAACGACCTGACACCTCACTATTCGCCGCCTCAGCATTCCCAAAACTTCGATTTCATGTAAACAAGGCATTTCATGTAAACGGAGCATTGAATGTCGGATTATAGTACTCTGACACTTCCTATTCTCACATCGAACGACCGTCATACCTTAGAATTAAGTATTGTAACAATTTAATTAATTAAATAGTTTATGTGAGACATATTGGTTTCATTTTCCATCCCCGTCTGCGGGGGTTGCCGTTGCACTGTAGTGCGTCAGAGATGTTCGCGGAGGCGAGGGTCGACGGGTTCGACCACGATCATGCGGAAACGTTGTGCTTACAAGAGGGCACGGTTGCGCTCCTCCTCCAATGGCATCCTGAATGTATTTACAGCCCGGTGGGCCTCTCCCTAGCTAGATAAGAGTCCAGATCCACTTCAGTTAATTTATTACTAACAGACTAAGCTGTACTTTTACTAACATTATATCGATGTTTATATATTTTATCTGAAATAATTTCCATAAATTATAAATAGCGTTCAGTACCTCAGTGTAAAAGTGTTTGTACGGACGACAGCAGGTCAAGCTACCCTAAACTATCAAATATTCCCAATCAATCTTGACCCTTAATGCTATAAATAGCGATGAAGTTTAAAATTTAATAAAGAAATATGATAGATTGTAGTAGCTTGACGTCTCTACATGCCCCAAACAAGAAAATAATAATACATGGCGATATCTAAATGTCGTAATCAAGATTTCACCACTTTATTTCTATGAAGACCACTTTGATATGAGTAAGTTATCATTTATTTATCATGTTTTGATTGGGCTAGAATATTAATATTATTAAAAAGTCAAAAATTATGTCCTGGCTGTCTGTCTACCTGTCTCTGACTTGACTGATAAATGAAATAATTACTTACGAGAGGATTTTATGTTTCTAAACTCAGCCGAGCAAAATTCTTTATCGGCTGCGTGGAAATCGACTAACATAAAATATTAATCCTGAGCAAATTTGGACTGCCTAATACGTAATCTCCGATAGTCACAATCACAGAATAGATTCCTATACAGGGGAGTCACAACAAAACATAGTGAGGTATACATTAGCGTGACGTAATCTCCGATAGTCACAATCACAGAATAGATTCCTATACAGGGGAGTCACAACAAAACATAGTGAGGTATACATTAGCGTGACGTAATCTCCGATAGTCACAATCACAGAATAGATTCCTATACAGGGGAGTCACAACAAAACATAGTGAGGTTTACATTAGCGTGACGTAATCTCCGATAGTCACAAACACAGAATAGATTCCTATACAGGGGAGTCACAACAAAACATAGTGAGGTTTACATTAGCGTGACGTAATCTCCGATAGTCACAATCACAGAATAGATTTCTATACAGGGGAGTCACAACAAAACATAGTGAGGTTTACATTAGCGTGACGTAATCTCCGATAGTCACAATCACAGAATAGATTCCTATACAGGGGAGTCACAACAAAACATAGTGAGGTTTACATTAGCGTGACGTAATCTCCGATAGTCACAATCACAGAATAGATTCCTATACAGGGGAGTCACAACAAAACATAGTGAGGTTTACATTAGCGTGACGTAATCTCCGATAGTCACAATCACAGAATAGATTCCTATACAGGGGAGTCACAACAAAACATAGTGAGGTTTACATTAGCGTGACGTAATCTCCGATAGTCACAATCACAGAATAGATTCCTATACAGGGGAGTCACAACAAAACATAGTGAGGTTTACATTAGCGTGACGTAATCTCCGATAGTCACAATCACAGAATAGATTCTATACAGGGGAGTCACAACAAAACATAGTGAGGTTTACATTAGCGTGACGTAATCTCCGATAGTCACAATCACAGAATAGATTCCTATACAGGGGAGTCACAACAAAACATAGTGAGGTTTACATTAGCGTGACGTAATCTCCGATAGTCACAATCACAGGATAGATT
Source organism: Sesamia nonagrioides (assembly GCA_017933935.1). NCBI lineage: Eukaryota > Metazoa > Arthropoda > Insecta > Lepidoptera > Noctuidae > Sesamia > Sesamia nonagrioides. The sequence continues at coordinate 646,475 of JADWQK010001030.1, read as the reverse complement.
CCTATACAGGGGAGTCACTACAAAATATAGTGAGGTTTACATTAGCGTGAAGTAATCTCCGATAGTCACAATCACAGAATAGATTCCTATACAGGGGAGTCACAACAAAACATAGTGAGGTTTACATTAGCGTGACGTAATCTCCGATAGTCACAATCACAGAATAGATTCCTATACAGGGGAGTCACAACAAAACATAGTGAGGTTTACATTAGCGTGACGTAATCTCCGATAGTCACAATCACAGAATAGATTCCTATACAGGGGAGTCACAACAAAACATACTGAGGTTTACATTAGCGTGACGTAATCTCCGATAGTCACAATCACAGAATAGATTCCTATACAGGGGAGTCACAACAAAACATAGTGAGGTATACATTAGCGTGACGTAATCTCCGATAGTCACAATCACAGAATAGATTCCTATACAGGGGAGTCACAACAAAACATAGTGAGGTTTACATTAGCGTGACGTAATCTCCGATAGTCACAAACACAGAATAGATTCCTATACAGGGGAGTCACAACAAAACATAGTGAGGTTTACATTAGCGTGACGTAATCTCCGATAGTCACAATCACAGAATAGATTCCTATACAGGGGAGTCACAACAAAACATAGTGAGGTTTACATTAGCGTGACGTAATCTCCGATAGTCACAATCACAGAATAGATTCCTATACAGGGGAGTCACAACAAAATATAGTGAGGTTTACATTAGCGTGACGTAAGATTTTATTATTGAAAACCCACCACTAACCCTATTTTTTTTTTTCTATTTTTTCTTTTGCGTAGAAATTCGTGTCAGCCTCTTACTGACTGTGCCAAACACGGTATCTCTTTTGAACAAGTCACGGCCCCAGTAGACATCGGCCCTAACGAACATTATCGCTACCTATGTGATGACATCTTCTTGTGGCGCGCGTAGAACACAACGCTGCATCGACTAGTAACTGATCCTTTTCGGGTGGAGACTGACCCTTTAACTCCCTTTTATTAGTGATTTTTGTGGATGTATTTTCAGAATTACTATAGTACCTAAACAAAAAAATTAAAATAAGCAATAACAAAATAATGTATTCTAGCATAGCACATCACATGCAAGGAAGTCATGCTCACCTGTAACATTCGATTCGAAGTCGTGTATGAAGCTGACGGGGTGCCCGTTGTTGAAGACGGAGATCTTCTCCACTGACTCGTCGATGTCAATGTCCAGAACTTCGCGCAGCAGATCAAACAGGTGATCTGGATCCTCGTCCATGAGGCTCACCACCTGTCCTCGAGAGTCTTAGAGAGGTCTGAGAACGGCGAAGGTGCCACATGGGAGGACAAGGAATAGACAAAAGGGGTTTATGTATTCTGTGGAAGGTTAAGTCAGAAGATAGGCTCTGACGGATAGAATAGATAAAGAGGGAGGAGTTTGAGGTGTTCGGAATACTGATTGTGAAAAAACTACATAATCCTACACCCTAATTGAGTACTTAACACACTATTAATATCAATTTGAATCTTGCTCATCCGTTGTCCATATGTTCAAAACATGTGTATGATCAATAACGCAAATAAAATTCATTAATGTTGTTGAAAGTAGCCCATTGCTATTTATAGGATGTTTCGCAATTAGTCACTGTTGGTAAGTTAACTGGGGTGATTCTAAACTAAAAGGTAAGATCTTATCTGATCTTTATCTCTTTGCATAGATATAACTAAATATATTTATATATAATTAAAACGTAAACAAACAAAAGCAAAATTAAATTCAGATATAGGCATGTCCATGTGTATATTAATACATAAATAAATAAATTGTTTCACACACACACAATCCAATACACAAATACAGACAACCATCCACACAAACACTTACTCACACTTGCACACACACACGTGCTTACTTTTAGTTTGCACTTCCGTAGATTTAGTTCACACCTGTATTTCTTAATTATTGAATACAATTTAATTAAGTTGCTAAGAAACATGTAATCAAGTTAAGGGAGCGCGGCCTCTCCTGGCACAAGTTTTTTCAAACTTAAAAGGAGAGGTCAACCTCAATTTTGTTTGTACCAACTTAGTTTTTGAATAAATATTTTTCATTTTTTTTTTTTTTTCATATCCCCGGTACTTCGGTCGCATTACACCGCCCGAGGACACATGTCACTCGACACGTGTTTCCGTCAACCCTCGGCTGACCCACAATAGACCGTAACTTCTAGAGTTAAACGATTTATATTAGCAATGCTATTATGTATCTGCAGGCATTCATAGACATACAATTACATACGTCTCAGCATGATTTTCCGATTAGGGGTCATCCATAAAGTACGTCACACATAAAGGGAGGAAGGGGTGTCGACAAAGTGTGACATGGTGTAACAAGGGGTGGGTGGGGTACTAAGTATCGTGACATCACATTTCAAAATCTAATATACCTAGAGGTAGTAATCGCGTAATTTGAAATATTAATTATAAACTAAAAAATATATCCAATTCTATCTTGGACAATACGGTTCAAATTGTTTTGTTTAGGATGTTTAAATTTAATAACTTTTAGATGTGAAATTGCAAAACATGTGACGTCACACTTGGTCTCAGAAATGTGAACACCTGTGACAAGGACGGGGGAGGGCTCAAAAAATCATGAAATTCGTGTGATGTACTTTATGGATGGCCCCTTATCTAATGTATTTTAAACACACAAAATACAGAGAAGGATTGAGCGTAATCACCACGTGCGGGTTGGCGATTTCAGACTTAAAATACAGGTTTCCTCAAGATGTTTTCCTTCACCTTCAGTCATTGGTGTCCAAGATATACAAGTACATAAATATCATAAAAGTACATTTAGGGATCTAGTAAATATTAAACATAATGTTTAAAAATCAATAAATTACTATGAGGAACTGAACCAAAAAGAAGAAACTACTTCAAATAATAAGTCATAACTGAAGTAAATACCTGAATTCCTGGTTCAGCACGTCCAACATTGGGGGTTGTCTTCCAGCGCAGAGGCATCTTGCGAGACTCCATAATCTGTAGATCCTGGAACACATTGAGAAAGTGCCAAAAATCTTAAATTCATTCACTGATAGATGCACATCCTAAATCTCAAAAAGCAAGAAATTTTGCAAAGAGTTCCGTAATAAATACGAAAGTCAGTACAAAGGAAGAAATTTTTGAAAATTTATCATTCCAACAGTTTAAAAAGAAAATGCAAATTTGCAAAGTTCCGTCATTTTGTATAAGAAATCCTATAGGACACTCGGATTGTAAAAAAAAAATAGAATTATGAATTATAACATCAGCTATTATAGTAAATGCCATAAAGTCAGGTCTACCTACAGATCCACCTGAGCAACAGAAAAAATATCTGCAAAGAGCGTGGGGGAGCGGGGGGGACGCGTGGGCCGGAGCGTTTACTTGTTGAACTAAATCGATAAAACTAAACAGACTCATTGTCTGTGATCTATTTGCACGCATCCGGTCTTGGCAACAAATAACTCGACCAGATTTAATCTCCATTCAGAATAAATTAATCTCTAATTATGCTCAATTTAATGGAAATTCTAGGGGGGGAGCAGAACGTCGAATTAAATCAATTTGACTGAAAACTTATTTCGTATATTTACGATTGTCGCAACCCAGTGCTGGGCAGGCCACAATAGCGGCGGTAATTTCCCTGTTTGAGGAGTGGCTAGAGAGGCGCCGCGGCGCCCTCACCTTCCGCCTGACGCAGGTCCTCACCGGACACGGTTGTTTCGGGAGGTTCCTGTTCCGTTTAGGGCGGGAGGAAACGCCACGGTGTCACTATTGTGTGGATCGCCCTAAGGACACGGTGGAGCATACAGTGGAGGTCTGCCCGGCTTGGGTAGAGCGCCGCCGTGTCCTCGTAGCGGCGATCGGCGGCGATCTCTCGCGTCCAACCCTGGTCCAGGCCATGGTCCGGAGCGAGAGTGCATAGCTGGCCGTCACCTCCTTCTGCGAAGCAGTGATCGAGAGATCACAGAGACATCGAACTTCCAGCCACCGTAGGCAGCTCGCCGCTCGGTAAGGACCAGATCCGAGTCGACGGCACTTTTTTCACGCACGCCTCAAAGAGATGTCAGCACATCGTGACGAGGTCCACGAAGATAGATGCCTCCTCCCATGTTGTCCTCCCATGTGGCACCTTCGCCCTTCTAAGACCTCTTTAAGACTCTCGAGGACAAGTGGTGAGCCTCATGAACGAGGACCCAGATCACCTGTTTTATCTACTGCGCGAAGTTCTGGATATTGACATCGACGAGTCAGTGGAGAAGATCTCCGTCTTCAACAACGGGCACCCCGTCAGCTTCATACATGACTTCGAATCGATAGCACATTAATCCAGGAAGGATTGAGGCTTTATGTATAACGTCACGCTGCGACTAACAGAAGCAAAGCATATAAAAAAACATATCGAAACCTACGCGAGTGAAACGCGGGGCGCAGTTAGTTATTTATCATTTTAATAAATCATCATGAACAGGAAGGAAAGCCAAGGAATTAATTAGGTAATATTTAAACCGCTCGTAATTGTAAATAAATGTTTTTGGAGTGGATTAAAAGTAAAAAGTATTTTGTATAATGTGCATTTTAAAACATTACTACCACCATCATCATACTACGGGACCGGGAACCTCCACCAAACCAATTTAATAGTTCCATGGATATAATTTCTTAGGGTTTCGTACACAAAGACTAACGGACTATCAGTCGACAGATGGACCGTGGAGTCTTAAACTTTTGTTGAAACCCTTTGAGCTCGGGTCTGACTTGCACACTTAACCAGTTTATCTTTTTTATTAATTTTAAATCCCGAACAGCTTGACTATAGGCTCGTTCCAGCTGTAACATGGGACTTGAACTGTAGGTGTACCAGTACCACTGTCTCACCTTTCCGACTAACTGGCAAGATGTTATGTTACCGAAGTTTTCAAACTTCCTACGTTCCTCAAAATTAATCGTATCGCGCACTCAATGCGACGCAAGCGCATAAAAAGATCACAATAAATTGTTAGAAAATAACGGACTTCCCATACCATTATACATACATACATCCAATTACGTTGGAATGTATTTAAAGGAGGTCAGAGTCAACTAGGCGGGTCAACGGAGTAACCATATACCCAAGCAGTCATGTAATGGACCTCGAACCACTTTTCAACTTTATTATTAACGCAATAAGGGTGAGAAATGTTCAATCGTGGTCTGCGTTGTACCTGCTGATATAATGAAACGACATTGATTTCGATCGCGAGGATGAGCACGTTGTAGCGTCACACGTTCACGGCTGACAATGATAGGTGTGACAGATATTATGAATAGCGTAGTGGTAACTTAAAAAACCGGCCAATAAAAAATAATTAATTATTTATGCCACTGTCAAGCAATGATAGCTATTGTAATACGAGTGATAGTGCCACTTAGCTTCGCTTCGTGGCACAATAGATCGCGAGTTTGTTTGCTAAACATGCTTTGGTTGTCTTAATTAACGAGCAAAAGAGGGATGTAAGGCAAAGGTATTCATCCATACAGCCTAATACCATGCGATGTTTAGTCGTGACGCAAATCCGCGAGGTTTTTTGGCATTATGATATGTTGATTTTTTGATGCCATAGCCATAAAAAAGAATTTAAAAGTTTCATTGTAGTACGGTTTACCCGTGTGGAAATGGTCATTGTAACACGACTGGGCAGGAATGAGTACCTACTATTGAGATATAACTTATGGTTTTGTATTAAGCAAACTACCAAATGGTCGTAGAAAAAATATATTCCGTTTTTAAATCATGCCGACAACAAAATTACATTATCTGTGAGATTTATTAGGTACTGTATAGCTACCCCGGTCTTGGGTATTTTGTTTAACTTTGCTCCTAAACTAGAAATTACTTCTGTCGATCGATTCTGCTAGAAGTTAGGTCAGTTAGGTGAAGTAAGCGTAGAGCTGGCCGTCAATAATGTCAATCCCTAGAATTAATTAGAATGACAGGTCAATCTACCTAAGTTTTCACGGTGCTTTAGAACCGCAATGCTGTATAGTGAGTGAGTTTACAGATATTTAAACTCACACAATCAGCCAAACCCGGAACAACTACCTGTAGGCCATACAAATATTCGTTGCCTAAAGTCATCATCATCATCTCAGTGTTAATCTCAGTCGCATTCGAAGCTTTTTCAGCTTTGGAGTCTGGGTTCCGCTTTACCAATCTAACTGCTGATTTAGGCTAATCTGCGATATTCTCCGTGAAGAGACTGCTATTTGACCTCCACAACCCAAAGGCGATATCGAAGTATTGGAGTTAGACCAATTGTTGGACTTTTGAGGGCTCCAACAACCCATAACGACTGCTAAAAACTGCGTTCGTCGCCTAAAGTAAGTTGGTTTAAAACGCTAAAACGGCTAACCAATGTGTGTGTTTCTGTGTCTGTGTGTCATAATATGTATATATGTATATATTTACTATTATGTATATATTTAGGCAGGGTACGCGCGACCAACGATTTTACTTTTTGTGTAATCAATGCCGTAGATTGATGAGGAGAGTGGTCAGTGGTGTGGTGGCTGCTACCTATAGAATTATCTTTTAGTACATTTTCTACATCATTTGAAACAAAATCCATTTAACTTTAAATGTGTAAACGTTACAAACGGACATTATCGATGAAACAATTGCGCAGCAGGTTTACCGCGCCCCTCAAGGTTATCCTGCGACACCGTTCCCATTCCCACAGTTGCCCAATATCTACATACACGTCAATGGCTTCAGACAAGTCATTTTGATAATCCCCTCGTTCGAAAACGAGGTTAAGATCATGTCCAAACAAAACACGCGTGATACATGAAGCAGTACCTCACCTAGTCCTTATAGAAATGAGTCTACTGACTTTTATAACAACGCCCTTGAACCTGTACGATACCACCATAGACGACGGATGTATGGGTATATTCATGGAACGATTAACATTCAACTAGATGGGGTAATTCAATACTTAAATGGGGGACCAAGCGATAAGTACATTACACTATGTTAGAACGTTGCGTGCAAGGAAATGTTCAATTAGACGTTTCATATATTAATTTTATGAGCGTAGATATGAACAACGACGATGTATAAAAATGTTTGGTCCATCCTATGTTATATATTGGCCCGAATTTCCACGTGAACAAGGGAAACTAAATTTCCACGTGAACAAGGGAAACTAAACTTAATTTAAATCCACTGCGTCTGTTTCTTTATATTTAATTAAGAAAAGGACAAACGATAAATTTTAATTCAGTCTTGGCAAATAAATTCCTCACCTGACGTAAATTAACGTACCTACATACTTATTTCGAGTTTTTAATCGTGTCTACAGTGTTTTTTTTTTTATAATTATAAAGGTAAAAGTGATGCAATCGTTGATGGTAAAGCCGTGCTAGTTTATTATGAGCCTATTCACTCAAAAAACTGAGTGCATAAGAAGAAAGACAGCAGTTAAGCGAGGTGATGCAATTTTAAACCCAACAATACGACCAACGATGCTGCCCCAAAGGGAGATTGATCTGGAGACCCTCTACGACCAAACTCCCGACACAACAACAATTAGCACATTGTACCCGGCACACATTGCAACACAACTGCTCAGACCCGTCCTCCGTACGGCTTCATCATGGCAGAACACGACAAATCGCTTGGCGGCTAGAGAACTTGTTGAACTGTTCAAATAATCATAAAAACATTAAAGGCCACTTAATGAATGAGGTGAGGTAACAAGTAAAGGCCCTCTCGGCCGCCCCGCTCCTCTACAGCTGTCGCCCCCTCAGCCGCTGGGCTTCAGCCGCCGGGCCTCTGCGCCGGCCCTCTTCGCCGACCCTCAACCGCCTGCCTTCAGCCGCCGGCCCTCTTCGCTGACCTTCAACCGCCGGGCACTCTGCGCGGCCCTCCGCCGCCGGGGCCGTTACTGAAGCTGAAGCTTTTTTATATCTTACTATTTTACTTTTTTTATTTTACTTGTTACCTCACCTCCTCACCTCATTCATTCCTTCATTCATCATTTTTATACTATTATCTTTATTTGCTTTTGTTATTTGTTTTATTTAATAAATTCTTTGTTTGTGTCCCTCCTCCCTCTTTCTTTACCTGTCTAACACGACATATTGGAACAGTCTATAAAATTTTGGATTGATAACCAAACTAATTTCGATATGACAATGTGATAGTTTGATATTATTTGACATTAAAAAAATAAGTTTGTAATTTAGCTTATAAATAACGGAGTCCTGTGGTATCAAACATAAAAAATATAGTCCTTCTCCGTACCTCCTACTTTTTTTTAAGTGAGGAGGTTAAAATTTCCGAAAACATAACACAAAATAAGGAAAATCTCTTATCTAAACAGTATTTACGTCATGTTCTGGATCGAAATATGGCTGAATGTAAACAAAAACATTTTGCATCGTAGTTATAGAAATAAATCCTATGTGATCGTAGTTGTTGCTTACTACATTCTTTGAGATGCCTAATACTAGCTAATTCAATACTTAATCGGTTTACATAATTAGTTAGCTAATTATTTAACTATGTGACGTGGCTTTCGTAATTCGTTCACCTTTAGAGGTGAACGAAAGCCACGTCACATAGTTAAACAACTAAATATGGTTTTTTGGTACGGCACCATAAAAAGCACAAATCTATACTAATATATAAAGCTGAAGAGTTTGTTTGTTTGTGCGCGCTAATCTCAGGAGCTACTGGTCCAATTTGAAGAATTCTTTTTGCGTTGGATAGCCTATTAATCCAAGAAGGCTTTAGGCTATATAGCATCCCGCTATAACCAATAGGAGCAAAGCAGTAACAAAAAATGTTGCGAAAACTGAAGTCAAAGCGGAGCATAACTAACTCTACAGGAACGAAGTCGCTGGCGGAGGCTAGTAAGTCATAAAGCTACACGTACCCTTGGCAAAGGGATGGAACAGAAGCCCTGGTAGTGGTTGTGCTGGGACATGTTGGTGGTGACTTGCTCGTAGATCTGCATGGCGGCGATGACTCCCATCAGCACTAGAAGAAAACTCGTGATGGTCATGCATAGAAGAGCACCCACACCACGAACGCGCTTTCCTGGGGGAACCACCGGCATTTCGATGATCTGAGAAAGACCAAATTATGTTTGTCATTCTAACGAGTTGACACCTGTAGTTAATCGGAGTATGTATATGAAATAAGTGAATTTTTAAAATGATATTCTGTTTTATGATAGGTAAATCTAGCAGCCCATTCGGCTTCGCCTGACGCAGGTCTTTTTAAACAATTTTTGGAAGAATTAAGATAACTTCTCAAATGAGTGAAAAGAACTCTCACACTGAACACTACTTAACTAATAAGTGATATTAAAATCACAAAAAACTTTTTTTTTTTGTATTATATTTCGACATATCAATAAATGGAAATTATATGAGGAAAGATAAAAAAACATAAATGTGAACTTGTACTTATACTTTTAGTGAGAGTAGTCTGAGGCTGCACTTGAGTGGATAATTTAATTTTACTTCGTCCTTCACCACTTTCTAATACTTTCGCTAGGAAAAAATGGAGAAACAAGCTCCCTAGCAGCACAGCTGTCTATTCACTTAGAAAACACCTGACTGTACACAATAACTAGGCTTGTAAAGTTAAAGTAAATGATATTGGTCAGCCTCGGTGGCGTAGCGGTAGCGGACGCGACCGCTGCGCAAGGTGGCGCGGGTTCGATCCCCGCACAGTGCAAGTATTTGTATGCATGAATATGAATACTTGCACTGGTCTGGTCGTGCCTCGGAAAGCACGTTAAGCCGTGGGTCCCGGTTGCCATACAAACATCTAGTGGCAGTCGTTACGGGTTGTTGGAGCCCTCAAAAGTCCAACAATTGGTCTAAATGCAATGCTTCGATGTCGCCTTCGGGTTGTGGAGGTCAGACGGCAGTCGCTTCACGGAAAATGTCGAAGTTTAGCCATTTCAGCAGTTGGACTGGTAAAGCGGACCCCAGACTCCAAAGCTGAAAAGGCTTCGGATGCGACTGGGATTAACGCTGTGATGATGATGATGATGATATTGGTCAGAGTCTGCCTACTGCATGCACTTACTCAGGCAGGGCTGTAGCTATATAAAGCCAAATTGAATAAAAAATAGAGGTAAAAGACGGGTGTAAACAACCTAAATAAAACACTTTTCACAAAAGTATTTTTTAGTAGTTTGGCTTTACCGGTTGGGCCCTTTAGGCCTGTACTAAAGGGCCCAACCGGTAAAGCCAAATGCGGTGCTGGTATTAGATAACGCACCGTACCATCCAAGAAAAGCCGAGCGTATCCCCACTTCAAACTGGCGGAAGGCTGATATTATTCAGTGGTTGGATGAAAAACAAATTCAATATCAACCTACAATGATAATGGCTCAGTTAATTGAAAAAAAAAAGTTATCAAAATCTAATTACGAACTAGGTATGCTGTGGAATAGTTGGCCGCTGAATACGCTGTCACAGCCCTGCGTCTGTCCCCCTATCACTGTGAGTCTGTGAGCTCAAGCCAATAGTTTGGGGAATCAAGGAAAGGGGTACGTCGTCGCCAGGAACAATAAAACTTTTAAAATAAAAGACGTTAAAAAATATTTGAAGACGGCCTGAAGGACGTCACACCTGGAAATTGGAGACTACATCAACCATGCCATAAAGTTAAAGACAAAATGTGTCAACTCGACCACATCATAGATGAATGTGTGGATTCATTTTATAAATTTAACTGAGATCAATGCTTGAGTTTTCTTCTGGAATATGCACCGAAGGTCCGTATTCCAGAAGGAAACTCAAGCATTGATCTCTGCATAAGCATTACTTAAAACTAGTTTCAACCAATCAAATGGCTTCAAACGAGACATAAGTAATGCTTGAGTTTTGAGTGACGTTCTGTAATACGGACCAAGGTCCGTATTCCAGAACGAAACTCAAGCATTGTTTTCTGCTTAAGCATTACTTAAAACCAGTTTCAACCAATCAAATGGCTTGAAACGAGACTTAAGTAGAGCTTGAGTTTTGAGTAACGTTCTGTAATACGGCCCTTAGTCTATTGATTGCCGAACATTACTATTGTAGCGGGTCAAACCTTTTTTGTAGCAATGACAGTTGCCTTGCATTTGTCATTTTACTGACTCGAATTAAAAATCGCATTAATGGTATAACCGAAAACTAAAGTCCCGCCAACTTAGGGGTTTTCTCCCCAGATTTAGGGGGTAAATAAGTGAGATGGGATTTTTAAGGGGTCTGAAATTTTTAGGGATATTTTCAGGGATTTTGACTCTTTGTTATTTTTGAAATTTAATATATTAATATTTATTTCTTGCCTAGTGACTGCTGGTCCGATTAATATTAAATCGAAATGATGGATCTTGTGTAACATTTAATACATCCAATAAAATGTTATAATTCAATGTCAATATGTATGATTTAAAAAAATCTGAATCTTCAGATGAAGACAAAATATTTCATGTATTAAATAACCTACAATTAAGATTTTGAAACATATTACAGTCATCATCAGCTCAGCGTTAATCCCAGTCGCATCCGAAGCTTTTTTTCAGCTTTGGAGTCTGGGGTCCGCACTCCGCTTTAGCAGTCTAACTGCTGTTTTTGGCTAAACTTCGATATTTTCCGTGAAGAGTTTGAGGGCTCCAACAACCCGTAACGACTGCCACTAGATGTTCGTATGGCAACGGCTTAACGTGCTTTCCGAGACACAACCAGACCACTGAAAATATTCATATTCATGCATACAAATATTTGCACTGTGCGGGGATCGAACCATTATCGAATATGAATCATTAAGCATTTATATGCATTTTTATGATTTTAGGGGTTTTTGATACCAACTTTAGGGATAAATATTTTTAAGAGTTGGTAACACTGAGTCCCGCAATGTATAGCAGATGCAGCGCTGCCAATCGCGGGGAAAATCCCCGATTTGCGGGGAATTGAGGGTGAGCGCGGGGAGAGCTCGGGGAATGACATAAATCGGGGAATTTCGGGGAATCCAGACTAATTCGGCTAAAATTATTTTATGTTGGGTACCTAATACTTTACAACTAAGAATGCCTGCTCAACTGTCATTTCTACACCATTTTGTATTTCTCAACCATGGAAGTAATAAGTACTACGTACAACTGGAAGGCTTACTGTGCGACTAAGCACGCGCCGAGTGAGAGGTCTTTTCCCTTGCGAGAAATATATCTTGGTATGACAGCAAATGAAAGTGTTAACAATATACGCAAGGATCAAACTATTTCTAGTACTGATTTGGATGCATTTTAAAAATCCTGTTTAGCATTCTATATTTTTTTTTTTTTACATATTATAAACCAGCGCTTGACCGCAATCCTGCCTGATGGTAAGCAGTGACGCAATCGTTGATGGTAAAGTGCACTAGCGCATTCTATATCGAACAGACATTGTAAAAAGCTTTGACTTCAGCAATCCTTTGTTTGAATTAATTTCTGTCGTCAAACCCTCTGACGCTCAGGCTTTTCAACATTAAAACTCTGTATGGAGTTTTTACACGTTTCCCCATTTAAAAAAAATATGTTGATCAACAAACTGTTGACAACGAATGGCGAGAACATGCATTGCTGAAATTTAAGAGCTTAGGTTTAGAATCACTATCACTCGTTGAGTACTGGCCTAAGGTTTTTAACCTAAAGAATAAAGCTGGTAAGTTTTTGTTTAAAATTTTTAAAAAAGTAATAGGTCTTCTATTAATATTATCTTTTTCAAACGCGTATGTGGAGAGGATTTTCAGCAACTCTCGGTGGTAGGCAACAACATCAGCCGCCGGCATAAGTTACCACCCACCAGACAAAGTCTTGCCGCCAAGCGATTCGTCGTGTTCCGGCATGATGTCTGGTGAAGCCGTACGGAGAACGGGTCTGAGCAGTTGTGTTGCGATGTGTGCCTGGTACGATGTGCCTAATGTTGTTGTGTCGGGAGTTTAGTCGTGAAGGCTCTCCAGATCATCCTCTGGCGCAGCATCGTTGGTCGTGTTGTTGGGTTAAACATTGCATCACCTCGCTCAACTGCCGTCTTCCTTCCTATTCACTCAGTTTTTTTTGAGTGAATAGGCTTAATAAGCTAGTGTGCTTTACCATCAACGATTGCATCACTGCTTACCATCAGGCGGGATTGCAGTCAAGCACTAGTTTATAACTTAAAAAAAAAAAACTTAAATAATATTAAAACACAGCACCGTGGGAGCCTCAGCAATGACACCATTGCTGCGATAATGCATACCAAACAAGGTATAGCTAAAGCGGGGAATATTTTAAAATTTGAACCACCTATGATTACAGCGAAAATATGGCATAAATAATATGTACAATAATATGTCCAAATAAAATAAGGGCCACCAAATATTTAACGTACTCGTATAAATAAGCAATAGTATTAAATAATTTTTGCATAAAACAGTGTTTTTATTTCAAAAATATAAATTCGGGGAATATGTGGGGAATTAATCAAAACAAGCGGGGAATTTCGGGGAATTGACAACACTGACGCGGGGAATCGTGATTTTTTTATTGGCAGCACTGAGCAGATGCTACACACCTGCCACCAGTCACCAGCTGCTAAGGGGTCATCCATAAAGTACGTCACACATAAAGGGGGAGGGGGTTGTCGACAAAGTGTGACATGGTGTGACAAGGGGTGGGTGGGGTAGTAAGTTTCGTGACATCACATTTCAAAATCTAATATACCTAGAGGAAGTAATCGCGTAATTTGAAATATTAATTATAAACTAAAAAATATATCCAACTCTATCTTTGGGACAATACGGTTTAAATTGTTTTGTTTACGATGTTTTAATTTAATAATTTTTCGATGTGAAATTGCAAAACATGTGACGTCACACTAGGGAGGGGGGGTTTCAGAAATGTGAACACCTGTGACAAGGACGGGGAGGGCTCAAAAACCATGAAATTCATGTGACGTACTTTATGGATGGCCCCTAACTTATATACAACTCCATCCATTTTATGAAATACAAAACTAACAGCTAATATAACCTTATCCGTTTAACCTCTTTGGTTTAACCTTTCTGGCGCCAATTATAAATTCGAAGCCACAGGCACAGACGCAATTTTTTTTTTTTCTTTCTTTGATTTTCACGTAGTTAATCTTCGTCCCGGCTATTTGGTGGTTAATGATAGCAGGGAATAGAATTAAAACAAGTAAATACCTACGCGCATAATTTTTTTCAGTATTGATTTTATTATAATAAGCGACAAAATGAACGCCGTAAACTGAAAATCAATAACGATTTATGTCGCAGTAACTGCATCAAATATACTGTACTGCGCGTTATGCGTAGCTTACTGAATAATTTGAAGCATTAATAAACTATTGTAAAAATCAAGCCCGACTTTGCTACAGAACAAATTTTGTTGCATAAAATTTTTCGTACTGCTAAGAGCAAGTTGTCTAAATTATTTACACAAAATTCATGTGCTTTATGTGACAAAACAAGAATACATACTTCATCGCAGTTGCCTTCGTCTATCAATGGGGTTTTGGTCACCGTGAGGCTTGGTTTCGTCAATATTGTCATCTTCGCAAGATTTATTGCTCGAATTGAAATAACTTGTTTGTATTTTAAAACAACACTCCTATTTTGACTGAAACAAATACGGAAGTGCGTAATCTAAAAGAAAATTCATCAATATCGTGCAAAATTATTACCAACATCCAAAATATTTGAGTTTTTTATATATGTATATTGCAACACTAAATCTTTTGTGTACTCATATGCATATCATAGTCGAATCGTTCGTTTGAATCGATACGAACGAAGCTTAATTTACTTGATTTCGATGGTCGAGACTTTACGGATTTACGTTTGCAACATTGAGATGATAAGTAGTTTGTCTATAGTTATTTCAACCGAAAAAAGCAAGAAATTCGAGGAGGAAGCGGACGATTAGTTTCGTGTCGTAGAATATTGTGTTAAAAAGAGGTTAATGAATCAGCAACGCTAATAGTGCCGTTAAAAGATGTTTGATTAGTTTTCTTCGTCATTATTTTATGTTGGTCCTTTGTTTCATTGTGTAATTACCACGTTTGTAACGAGGCTGCGAGCACAAAAATAAAATGGCGACTGATCAAGCGAAGAACCGCATGCATGTTTTCAAGAACACTGGCAAAGATGTCGACGTAAGTATTGAGACGTAGTTCGAAGATTAATAGTAATGTTATTATAGCCAAGATAGTTTGTGACGATGAAATGACGATTCGCGTGTGTTTTTTAGGAAATGCGCAGGCGGAGGAACGAAGTTACAGTAGAATTGAGAAAAAATAAAAGGGACGAAACGCTACAAAAACGTCGTAATGTGCCTATCAGCTACTCGACAGACGAAGATGAGATCGAGAGAACCCTGGCTTCCACCGACCTCAAGGAGTTGGTGATGAACGCAGCGAACGGAGAAAACCCTGACGTGCAGCTAGCCGCCGTGCAGCAGTGCAGGAAGCTGCTGTCGTCTGACAAGAACCCGCCCATCGACGAGCTCATCGCAACTGGCATCCTTCCCATTCTAGTGCAGTGCCTCTCGAGAGCTGACAATCCAACACTTCAGTTCGAAACCGCTTGGGCCCTAACAAACATTGCATCAGGCACTTCAGCACAGACAAACAAAGTTGTTCATGCCGGTGCTGTTCCTGTCTTCCTCCAGCTGCTCATGTCTCCTCACGAGAATGTGTGTGAGCAGGCAGTCTGGGCGCTGGGAAACATAATTGGAGATGGCCCAGTGCTCCGAGACTTTGTTATTGAGTTGGGAGTGGTGAAGCCACTGTTGAGTTTCATTAAACCAGACATCCCCATTTCTTTTCTCCGTAACGTGACCTGGGTCATTGTCAACCTGTGCAGGAGTAAGGACCCACCACCACCAGTTAAGACTATCCAAGAAATTCTTCCAGCACTTAATGTCCTTATCACGCACACTGACAACAATGTAAGTACTTTTATAAACTTTTCAATTGCCTGGTTTGTATGCTTAGCCATTGAAGTTCATTCAACTGTTATGCTAGACCATCCTTAAATTCAGTAAACATGCCATGCTAATCATGGCACTGTAGAAAACTATTATATTCAAAGGAATTGAATAGATTCAAAGTGCATTAAAATGAAGTACCTATTTTGATTTCAATACCTCAGGTAGTTATAAATTGAAATATCTTACTTATACCTTACAACTGCTAAGTTCAAATAAATATTTAAGAAGTTGTAATTTTCATAAAGTAATACTAATTATTCTGAAAACAAGATCAGATTGCATCATACCACTTCTTTTTTTTTATCTTAATTTACATTTAACATAATGCAGTAAGAATGTGGAATAAAACTTAAATTTAGTCATGTAAAAACAAATTATTCTCATCTATAAAATTAATCTATTGCTAAATAAATTCAAGTGGAAACCATTTAATCATCATATCTAATTTTAAAATATTAAGTCATCTGGAGCTTTCTACAAATTGGGTTGAATTTATATTTATAACATACTTTGTGACATGTTTTGTTGGTTTAGATATATTTATCTAGGACCACAAAATTGATAAAAACAAACTTATCTGCTGTTATTTTTTTCTTTTATTACTTAAATTATGCTATTTTAAAATTCTCACAAAAGAAGGAATTTATCTGAAAGAGTGAATCTGTAAAGATAGCCACTATCTGAACAGACTGGATTTGATCCTAAATGTTATTGTTTCGACATCTCCTTCAGAACATATACATAGTCTGTATCAAGCTGACAACATGTGGTTATTACTACAATCTGACACCATGTGCTCAATAACAATTAGTATGGTTTGATACCTACATGTATAACATTATTTATTTGCTATGTTCCAGATACTAGTAGACACAGTTTGGGCAATCAGCTATTTAACAGACGGTGGCAATGAGCAGATCCAAATGGTGATAGAATCGGGAATTGTGCCGAAACTGATCCCATTGCTATCACACAAGGAAGTGAAGGTTCAGACTGCAGCTTTGAGAGCAGTGGGCAACATTGTGACGGGCACCGATGAGCAAACACAAGTAGTCCTCAACTGTGATGCACTATCACACTTCCCTGCTTTATTGTCACATCAGGTACGTTTTGTTTTAATATTTATTACATTGGTGGATATTCTATTTATTTTTGTAAGACTGCCAATTTAATCAAAATAAACAAATTAGTATTTTGTAAACCAGGTGAGATAGATTGGATTGTCATTGGCTGGTCACATATGCACTACTTTTATACAATCATGTAAATATAAGTCATCATCATCACTCAGCGTTAATCCCAGTCGCATCTGTAGCTTTTCAGCTTTGGAGTCTGGGGTCTGTGGGTGGGGTAAATATAAGTAATAAGTTTATTGAGTACCATAGGTTGCTAAACTAACTGCATACATAGTATTTCCCACCAAACAAGCATACAATTTTGTTTGGTTTATGGCCAACTTTTAATGGTCTTTAAGTTTTATTTCAGACATAAATACAGTTTCACAACTATCAGCCCTTAGCAATTTGCATACATTCCCCCTTATTCATAAATGTTGCTTAAAGTAACACTTTAGTGATTAGCGATTGTTTAACCATACATTTTAGATGTTTGCATGTCAATTAACCTTAATCATTGTTTATGAATGAACCCCCTTAAACACTGTGGTGTTTATTCATAAACGATGATTAAAGTTCATTAGTTTGCCTCATACGAAGGCTCAGAGTCACACAAAGGGCAATGGAAACACCTATGCTCGGAGTTTCTCTGTGTGATCGAATCAGAAATGAGGAGATCCGCAGAAGAACCAAAGTCACTGACATAGCTCTGCGAGTCGATAAATCAATAGAATCGAGGGAATTCGCTACACAGAAAATAGAATATAAACAAAATATGCATATAAGACGATTTCACACAGAAATACATAAAATGTGTAATGTGTGAATAACTAGGTGTTCGCGCGTCTGGTCGGCAGCCAAGATGGTCATTATCTATTACTGTACGCGCGTGCGTTACCGCACTCAACTGGCCACTCAGAATCCGTTGACACTAAACATTAGATAGTACATTGACATGTTTCTTTGAATGGTCAGTGACTGATATGATAATGTGGCAGTCTGACCTTCATTTTTGTAAATTATATTAACTAACTACTTATAAAAGGTTGCGGTTTTATTGAATGAAATGATAAATAAACTGAATGAGTTTATAAATACATTTATTTAGGCCAACACGTCACAGACTATAGGCCCCTCCCAATTTCTATGTTTCCCACAACATCAGGTTGTCTGCCTCCTTCTATTTATAGCATCTGAAGTACCAGATTACTGCACTGTTTGATTAGCATTGCAGCCTTCCAATCAGATATGCGTACAAACACGAACTCATAATTATTCATAGCAAGTTTAGTAATTAGCAGAGGAACTGCTGAAACATGCAAAGGGTTGGCCAAAAGCATTTTTATTTATGATATGTATATAGCTCATTTAACTGGTTTGCTTTTTACACTGTTTGGAATGAAGACAATATAAACTATATGTAGGAAATAAGAAGACTTAATTTTTTTTGAAATTGGCTTTTTCCCTTTACAGAAAGAAAAGATCTGCAAAGAGGCTGTATGGTTCTTATCAAACATCACAGCCGGCAACAAGCAGCAAGTGCAAGCAGTCATAGATGCGGGCCTTCTGCCTAAGATCGTAGAGAACCTCACGAAGGGTGAGTTCCAAACACAAAAGGAAGCAGCCTGGGCAGTCTCCAACCTGAGTATCAGCGGGACCAAGGAACAAGTTGCCGCCCTCATCAACTGCGGTGTCATACCACCATTCTGCAAATTGCTTGGCTGCAAAGATACTCAAGTTATCAATGTAAGTGATTTTACAAACAGCTGTTTCATCTTGTACTTTGTATGAAATTAATTTCAAATGTGAAAATGAGTCATAAATCTCATAGTCATGACTTAATCTCTACAAAGTCAAACCCATTTCTTTGTTGCATGCATAGCAGACAACTTTTCAATACAAATAGTTCCCACTGTTATTGTTTGACAGGTTTACGTAGTTTACATTCAATTTAACAATCTATATTTGTAAAATATTGATATGTGGTCTTAGTAAGGCCAGTAAATAACTCTTGTTTGCAATAATATTTTGTTTACCTGGTTGGAACATCTTGAATAGCAAGAAGTGAAACCAAAACTGTCACCAGTTAAATAAGTAAGTGGGTATTTTAAAAGCAAGTAAATAGCTTTGTACTTTTTTTCATAGCTACTAGTTTTTTTACATTTACCAAGGTAACATTATTAATATTTTATCCCCAGGTTGTGCTAGACGGTTTAAGCAACATGTTGAAGATGGCTGGTGACAACGCTGACCAGGTCGCGAACATGATCGAAGAATGCGGCGGTATCGACAAGATCGAGGCGCTGCAGAGCCACGAGAAAGTGGAAATCTACAAAATGGCCTATGACATCATTGAGCAGTACTTCGCGGGAGAGGTACGTACAGTCGCAGTTACTGTTACCCTAGTAGATCATTTATTGATTTTCATCGGCAGTCGCGTGTTGCGATGTAATGAGATTTTCGTTTTATTATGTCATGGAGGAATATTTCATAGCAGTATTTATATTTACTGTGATGTATTTCCGGGTATGTAATAATCATGTTTGTAACGTTCATTACAGGAAGAGGACGCGACACTGGTCCCGGCCGCGGCGGAGTCCGGCTTCCACTTCGACGCGGCGGCGGGACCCGGGCCCCACGAGGGCTTCCGCTTCTAGTGCCGGCCAAGCGCGCGGCGCGCTCGGGGCTCGGGCTGCGTGGGGCCTGGCCCCCGGGGACCACTCTGCACGGGGCCCGGCCCTCTGGCGCGGGACCCGCGGCCCCACCGGCATGTTACGTGCGGGCGATGTCCGCAGACACGCTGTGGCCCCGTTGTGATACAGCTCTATTGTGATGTATGGAAATTTTCATCTTTGTTTTCGATTTCGTAATGTACCGGATAACGGACGAAGGACACGAAGTGGATAGCTTTAATGTTAAGTGCCGCGTACGCGACGTATGCGATTAGTGTAATCCGCTTGATTGAATTGATTTGATGCTTTTGATAATAACATAGTATTTATGTTTCGATTTTAACTCTAGACTATTATGAATAAGGGGTCATCCATAAAGTACGTCACACATAAAGGGGGAGGGGGGTGTCGACAAAGTGTGACAAGGGGTGGGTGGGGTACTATGTTTCGTGACATCACATTTCAAAATCGAATATAGCTAGAGGTAATTAACGCGTTATTTGAAATATTAATTATAAACTAAAAGATATTTCCAACTCTATCTTTGGGACAATACGGTTTAAATTGTTTTCTTTACGAGATCATACTCGCTTTAGTAACACTCGCCGATCGACCCGCTTGGGTTTCTTTCTTATCTTTATATTCAATAGTTTATTGCTTTGTTATTGTTTCAAATAATTGATATAATGTTGATTTCATAAAAAAGTACTTTATTTAAATGGAAATAAAACTAAATTCGGAACTGCTGTTTTAATTTAATAATTTTTCGATGTGAAATTGCAAAACATGTGATGTCACATTGGGGGGGGAGGGGGTCTCAGAAATGTGAACACCTGTGACAAGGACGGAGGGGGGGCTCAAAAAATTATGAAATTCGTGTGACGTACTTTATGGATGGCCCCTAAATGCAATACCAGAAATCGGGACCGGAACGGCCATCCCGACATGAAATTATGTTGACTTCAGCCCATTTGTATTGTATCTATGTACCAATAAATTCTGTCCGGTATAGTAATCGTTTTATTTTGAAAAGACATTACAAATACTAATTAGAGTAAATAGAAGGCAACGAGTCTTGATGCATCTGCTTGTAAATGTATTCATACTGTTTCTGAAAACAAAAAGTACTGTTAGTTAGATAACCTTCTTTAATACTATGCAATGATCCCTAATAGAGTAGAATAGACTCACTTTTCTAATCTCGCACGCGTAACATTTAACGTTGCTGTAGCTGTCCTCCGAAGGCTCGGGCAGAGACCGCGCCGTCACTTTACTGTTCAACGACTCCGCGTCATAGAACAGCCCCACCTTCTGCTGGAAACTAATGGTTTATAGTAATTAATCATTTTATTCGCAATGGCTGCTGTTTTTAGCCACTTAAATCCTATTTAAAACCGAATGCCCTTCATTAAGGCTCTTCGTGAGGTCTACCTATCGGCGCAACACATTTTGCATAATAATATTACAATATAACGATCCCTCTGAATCGGAGGGATCGTTATATTTATGTCGACAACAACTCGGAAGTCGGAGGCTCCCGAGTTGTTGACGGATGCTCATCTGAGCCCATTATGCCTAGTATGAGTTTTAATTACGAGACTCTATCGTCGATATCGACCGCGTTTGGCGCTCTCATTGGTTGAGAGTTCTTACAACCTTGAAGCGGGCCAATCAGTGAGTCAAATGCGCTCGATATCGACGTTAGAGTTTCGTAAGAACTGTATTCACTACCTATGTTAAACAAATAAAATTGATTTTGTAATGAAAACTAAAGAAAAGAAACCATTTATTTGGCGCACACCCTTATAAATACATACAGTTATTATTACACTATATTATTACATATATTATACACTAATAATAGTTTTAAACAAAGAAAACAAAAAAAAAAAGAGAAACATAAAAAAGACAACAAATGTGAGTCCAACGGTTGCGCCAAATAGGTCCAGTTCAGCATAAATGTCAGACAACTACGTACCAGTTGCCTGACGCTGGTTTTCAACTGAACCTTGTTAGGAGTGTATACTAGGTCTACAGGTCGACTAATACCGGTGTTCCTCAGGGCTCTGTTCCTGCTGCATTGCCTTGCTGATGCCCGATATCTATGGGTATGTAGATGACAGCACAATTGTGGAAAGATACCTGCTGGATGCTCGGGCTAGTAGGGAATCAATCCGGTCCGAAAGAGAGGCTATGGTAGAGCATACGAATGTTGCACTACAGGTATTCTCCGAATGGGGCGAGAAGCCAATCTTGTAGCATTAAATGCCGCCAAAACACAGGCGTGTCTATTCACCGCGAAAAGAAGCCCGGTCACCTCGGCTCCTACTTTTCGGAATGCATCCTTGGAGTGCACCGACCGCCTTCAGATTTCCTCGAACCTGAACTTTGAGCGGTTCATTGGATCCAACTCCAAGGTGCCTGCCAGGAAACTTGGGGTTCGCAAAGGTCCAGCGGTACTTCACACCAAGGCAGCTTCTAATGTTGTACAAAGCACAGGTCCGCTTGTGTAGAGTACTACAGCCACATTTGGGCTGGTGCTACAAAATACCACCTGGCCACTTTGAATTCAGTGGAGAGGCGGGCGAGGAGGCTAATGGATGACCCAGTATTAGCTGAAAACGGTCTCCAAAGCCTGGATCACAGGCGAAGGGTAATAAGCCTTTCGGTGTTCTACAGGATGCATTTTGGAGAATGTGGAAGGGAATTGCAGTATTTAATAACCCCATCTCCGTTCCATCATCGTACAACCCGTCGTACGGAGAGTTTCCACCCTTACGTTGTTGACACCACAACGTTCCGAACCATGCGTTCGCCTTTTTTATACCGCCGTACATCACGGGACTGGAACAATTTGTTAGCGGGGCGGTGTTTCCGTCACACTACAAGTGTCTACAAGGCTACAGTGAATAGGCTCTTAATAAATTCGCGCTTTACCACCAACGATAATCATCACTGCTTACATCAGGTGGGATTGCAATCAAGCCAGGGGGGGTTCACTTAGAACATCAGCAACTGAAGCAAAGTGACTAATGACATCTTTGAACGTGAACCTAAACATTGGTACCCATGGCATGCCGATAGGTGCCGCTATAATAAAATTTAACTTTTCTAACTAGATTGTCGATACAGTGGCGGCGTAGCATAGGTTGGCACCCGGGGCGACTTTCTATAGAGCACCCTCAAAATAAAACGACAAATATTAAACGTGTTTACGTAACTTTATTTTGCTAAAACACTCAATGGCATTATTACCGGAACTCCTTCCGAACCTTGGATTTATTCCCCCGATAACGTCTGAGGAAGTCCAAACTGCTTTTTGTCGCATGGCGAATCGGAAAGCTGTCGGAGCTGACGGAGTCCTCATTGTCCATTGAGGCCTGGAAGGCGATGAGTCCCTGCGGTGTGGGCATGTTAATTATCACTCCAGTCAAGGCAAGGGCTCGGTACAGGAGTGTGGTAATTACCGCGGTATTAAGGTCATGTCCCACACCATGAAGATCTTTGAGAGGATTTTAGACTTCCGGATCCGGCAGGAGTGTGCTGTCCTAACGTGTCAATGTGGGTTCCGTCCAGGGTACGGAACCACGGACCCTAACTTCGCCCTAAGGATCACCATGGAGAAATACAGATCGAAGAACACGCCTCTGCATGATCCTGGCACTGAGGTCCAAAGGGTGAGAGGCTGATTGGTGACCCTGATTTAACTCGAGATGGTCTCCAAAGCCTAGAGGACAGGCGTAGAGTAGCCAGCCTTTCGGTGTTCGGCATTATGCATTTTGGGGAGGGTGCGAGGGAATTGCATGATTTAATTCCCCCATCTCCGTTCCACCATCGGACGACCCGTCGTACGGCGAGTTTCCACCCTTAGGTTGTCAACACCACTACGATCCGGACGAAGCGTTTCGCCTCTTCCTTTATACCGCGTACATCGAGGGACTGGAATAATTTGCCAGCGGCGGTGTTTCCGTCGGACTACAATTTGAGTGTCTTCAAGGCTAGAGTGAATAGGCTCTTAATAAACTAGTGCGCTTTACCATCAACGATTGCGTCACTGCTTACCATCAGGTAGGATTGCGGTCAAGCGCTAGTTTATCAATACATAGTATAAAACAAAGTCGCTTTCGCTGTATGTCCGTATGTATGCTTAGATCTTTAAAACTACGCAACGGATTTTGACGCGGTTTTTTTTTAATAGATAGAGTGATTCTTAAGGAAGGTTTGTTTGTATAATAAATGCATAATATAGTAGAGAAACACTGAGAAATCTAAAAAGCGCGATAAAACCGAACTCCACGCGGGCGAAGCCGCGGGCGGAAAGCTAGTAATACATATAACAAAGGGGTACCAGAAGCCTATGTTGACATAATTCGAGACGGGTACTTCAATTCCGATTCCGTTGTTAGGACCGCTGTTGGCGCCAGTAAACCCTTCCCCATCACCGTCGGAGTTCACCAGGGATCCGTCCTTAGTCCGTTTCTGTTCAGCGTGATATTGGACGTCTTATCAGACAGCATCAAGAATTCACATGAGCAACCTGCCTGGCTGCTCATGTATGCTGATGATATCGTGATGGCTGATGCGGACAGGGAAAGGTTGGTGCGGCGGGTGTATGTGTGGAAGAATTCACTTGAGAACGGAGGTCTTTAACTCAATGTGGCGAAGACGGTGTTCATGGTCAGCAACGCGACAGACCCTGTCTTTGTGCATAGGCGAGTCTGTGCTCCGCGCGTCCGCGCGCGGTGACAGGTGTCATTTGTGACTCCAAAATGCCGGTTAAGCTTAAGGGGCAGGTCTATAAGACCATCATTAGACCTGTTCTTCTGTATGGCAGTGAGGCGAGGCCTGTGCTTGAGCGACACAAGCAGGAGCTGCGTGTCACGGAGACGAATATGCTGCGGTGGATTTGTGGAGTTACGCGGAAAGTCCGCATCAGGAATTCCCGCATCCGTGGCAGTCTTCTTGTCCGTGACATAGCAGACAAACTGCAAGAGGGTCGCCTACGCTGGTACGGTCACGTCTTACGAAAACTTTATGTGTTATGTTATGTTACGTGGGTAATAAATGTCTTGACATGGGCCGGAACAAGCGAAGTAGACCCAAAAAGTGCTGGCTTGACGTTGTATAAGATGACATGCGTGCCAACAATCTCACACCACGGGATGCCAGAGCTCGTGCCAAATGTAGGAGTAAGTGTAGAGATGACGATGATGATGACTCAATGACATTATCAAAATTTACTTTCGTCTCCTTTTCAATAGACAATATGGATAGACTGGAAAGTCGTGTTTGGCTCATTGTAGATCTTAAGTAAGATTTTGTCACCCCTTGATGCTTGGCACCCGGGGCGGACCGCCCCCACCGCCCCCCCTTTACGCCGCCACTGTGTCGATAATGTCGATAAAGCAGTGCACTTTAGTTTGTGGCTTCGAGCAACACAGGGAAGGGAGTGGGCATACGCAGCGTTTCCCCTCTGTCGAAGTACAAGCCCAAGTGAGCTACCCCAAGTAACAAAACTAGTTGCGCTTTGACTTCAAACTAGACCGAGTCGAGTCGCGCGAGTGAACGCTGCTGTCATCAAAATGACGAAGTGCTCTGTTTTCTGCTGTAAAAAGAGGTCTGGTACTTCAAATTGACAAAAGATCGTGTTACATTTCACATGTAAGTAAATCTTTACATATTATTGTGACTCATTATCATTTAAACACCAAAATCTGATATTTTGTGCAATCGTAATCGTCGGATTTGTTTATCAACATCAAGTACGCAATCTCTCGGTACAAATTTCGGATCAGTTGAGCAACAAATCCGACTACTCGCCGCCGTTAGACAACGTAGTGATGTTACCTCATACACATAATAATGTGTCGATAATTTTAATGCGATATATACGGCTTAACAAAATGTTATCATATTTTTATATGAAATATTTTATCGTTATTATGTATCATGTTAAAAGTTCAAAATAGCGGTATAAAATATAACCTAGGATTATAATTGGATTAATAAAAAAAATGTATTTGACAGAAACTTGTTTAAAACATTTTGATATTTTTGGGAGCCGTGTATTGGAAATTATAAGAATTATAAGTGTAGGATAAACTGCTACAAAATCTGCGTCTATTAAGGTATCATAATAATTAAACGGTTACCGATTGCCGATATCTTTGATGAGTATTGCGATAATATTTTAATTTTCATGATGTAATTTCTAACCAAAACTATTTGTTTACAGCTTTCCTAAAAATCCTGAATTGAAGAATGTGTAGAATTTTTTTGCAATAATAAGCAAACCTGGAATCCCAAGAGGACAAGTGTAATTTGCTCCACTCATTTCCGGCTATCTGATTTTAAAGTACTTGTACAGCCATGTAATTGGTGTTGTACCGTAATTGACTGTAAATAAATCCTGTTTTAATTTGGTATTAGCCACTAACTCTATCGTTCGTCTCGCTAATAAAGAAATTTAATACTAGTCTAATGTTTCAGTTCTTTCTAGTCCTTACGTTTTATTCCTTGCGCCTCATTTAGTAATGTATCGATATTGCTGTATCGACATTTGGCCTACACTAAAAAAGCAATAAAATCTGTCATTAAAAAAGTGTCAGTGTGTAGGTAGTGTCTCATCTGTACAAAGAAACAGATGGCGGTGTGCAGATTTTGTTGATGTGTTGTTTTATTTTCCATGTTTGTGTGTCGTCATGACAAGCGTGCTTTTGTGTGCAGATGTAGTTGTGTTATTGACGTCGAGTTGAGATCTCTTGGGACCTCCTCCGTCCTGATAATCATTCTTACCCGGAAACCAGTTCAGTCTTCGCAGTATTGTACCTGTGCGCTGTGAATTGTGATTCCATAAGAAATTGTGAAATACAATCTTAAAATTGCGAAAAGGCGCTTGTGTTCTGTGTGTGTGTCTTTTAAAAGATAGAAAATGCCGCATCACTGTGCTCTTGGATGTAAGAACATAAGTTTAAAAGTAATAAATAAATATTTTGTTATTATATTTTATTAAGTGGTTTTATTTCTATTATATTCATTAGATTAATGTTACTTCCGCTAAAAGCTATTTTGTTTCAATGATGATCTCTGTAACTTGCTGAAACAAAATAGCCTTTAAGGAAGTAACATTAATAACCTCTAATCAATAGGATTATACAATATACCTGTGTCTATAGCTATGGTATGCGTAGGTATATATATATATTGACGTTAATGTACGTTCAGAAAACCAGGGGGCGCTTTCAAACGATATGCACAAAATTCCGTCGAGAGGGCTCTCTTTTACCCTATTATTATTATACTCTTTGAATCAAGCACTAGTTTATAATTTATAAAAACAATTGACGGTAGTTTCGTGTGGCTTACTTACTACCTATGATATCGAAGATTATTCCAAAAGGACCTATTTTTTTTTTTTTCATTTTCTGTTCTACGGCTGGGCAAAGACCTCAAGAATCCGTGGCCCTGGTGAACAGGCAAGTGAAGAAACACGGGTGGGTTTTAGTCAGTAAAAGTCACACGCCCTTCCGCTCCGCCCAAAGCGGGTGGTAAATCGTCAAATGGCCTTTTCATTTGATGATTTATCACCCGAAACAAAAAAGTCCTCCCAAATTCCTCCAGGATCTCATCCGTGTCATGTCAAATTGTGCCTAGCGGTATTGTCTGGCGCCTAGATCATCTTTCCCAGCCGACCTCTATGGCGCCGTCTATCTGCAGGCACCCATTGTGTTGAGGCTTTTGCCCAGAGGTCATCGTGTACTTTTTTGATTCTATTAGTGACTACCCACAATATGGCTAAATATTATAAACATCAGATAGAGTAATAATTAGGTAGGTATCCACCATAAGACTTACTTCGGTAAAGGTTTCGCCCAGTGGTTATCAAGGCGGTTAACTTTCATGATATCGTTCAGTCGCTGCAGAAGACTAAAGTTCTCATTCTGGATCCTGTTCTTTCTGTCAAGTTCGCGCTGGTTCTTCTTCAGTTTGAGCGCGACGTGCGGCCGGGCCGCCGGGGCACGGTCGTCGATAGCGGGCAGAGCTGATCTTACCTCAAATCGGAAAAACAAAGTAGCAATAGAAAATAGTTTTTGTTGTTGCAGGCGGTTAATAAATCAATTGACTCTATAATTCTACTTTTTTACTCCTTATCCATACTAATATTATAAATGCGAAAGTAACTCTGTCTGTCTGTCTATTACGCTTTCCCGCTTAAACCTCTCAACCAATTTTGATGAAATTTGGCACAGACAATCTTTAGACCCTGAGAAAGAACATAGGCTACCTTTTATCCCGGAAAAAAATGATGTTCCCGAGGGAAATCTAAAAGCGCGATATAACTGAACTCCACGTAGGCGGAAAGCTAGCATAAAAATAAATGTACAACGTTATTTTTATTGTTTATACGAAGCCTGAATATAGTTTGTTCAGAATAAGCAACTGAATCGATTCCAATGAGTTTTACACCACGTTATATTTTTTCCGAAATACATTTAGAGTGAGACCGCAGAGTGGTTTCCGAGCGGTTACGATAGATCACAGCTGACGTCCGAGGTCAACGCCCGCGCTCGCCCGCCCGTACGGACCTTTGACCATATTTTTGTTGGGACAACAAAGTAGAATAGCAAGCTCATAACTCGATGGTTTTTTATTATATCTTTTTGATATTTTGTACATAGATTCTTTATTTAAAAGTACTGGACTCGGGTTTCGCATAAACAAAGAATATTAGTGTAAATTGTAAATAATATCTATAGTAGGTTGGAATACGATGGTAGTTTTATTAAAAAACCAAAGTTTTAACTTTCATTTCTAAAGTGCATTTTGTATGAAAGCATAAATTTTAATTAGTGACTCACTTTTGAACGATGATCTTTGAATCTGCGGTCCTCCCATGGCTGGATCAGTAGTTTATCTCTACGCGATAACATTTTACGATAGGATCAAATAACACGACACAAGTAACAGACGAACTCCGTGATCTTGTTTTGCTTTTCAACGTTGTTTGATCAATATCCGTCTGGAACTAAGTTGGCAGGAAAAACTTTGGGTAACTAGGAGCAAGTCCCGAATATTAGATCCATACAATAGACTGGTGGGTGTTTACCTTTTTATTTTAACTTTGCCCCACACTAGGAACTGCTCTTATATTGTGGGTGCGTTCACAAACATTTTAAAATGACACACAAACAGCCAGACCTGGAACAATTTCATTTACTTGTAGATAACACAAATATTAAGAAGAGCAAGATTAATCCGACATTACATCGAAGATATCCCGGTCGTCAGCTTGCAGGGCAGGAGATTCAATTGGCTCATAAACAGCTTAAAAACAACAAGGCGCCGGGCGATGACGGAATAACGGCTGAGCTACTGAAGGCGGGTGGTGAACCGATCCTTATGGCCCTACAGAAGTTATTTAATTCCGTCATAGTCGAGGAAAAAACGCCACAGGCATGGCACAGAAGTGTGGTGGTTTCAAAAAGGGTGACAACACCCTTTTGAAAAACTACAGACCCATCTCACTTCTGAGTCATGTCTATAAGTTGTTTTCGAGAGTCCTCACGAATCGTCTCGCCTGCAGGTTTACAGACTTCCAGCCTCCCAAACAAGCCGGTTTCCGAAAGGGCTTCAGCACAGTAGACCACATACATACGCTGCGGCAGGTTATACAGAAGGCCGAGGAGTATAACCTACCTCTTTGCTTGGCGTTTGTGGACTACGAAACAGCCTTTGATTCGATCGAGACCGGGGCTGTACTGCAGTCTCTCCAACGGTGCCAAGTAGACTACCGGTATATTGAAGCGCTGAAGGTTTTGTACGAAAACGCCACCATGTCAGTCCGAATACAGGACCAGACCTCGAAACCAATACCTCTGTAGCGTGGTGTCAGACAGGGAGATGTTATCTCCCCGAAATACTGTTCACCGCTGCATTGGAGGATGTCTTCCAAGGTTCTGGCCTGGAAAGGACTGGGCATCAACATCAATGGCGAGTACATGACACACCTTCGGTTTTCTGATGATAATCCGTAGTCATGGCTGAGACCGCGAAGGACCTGAGTACAATGCTCGAAGACCTCAGTAGAGCCCCGAGCGAGTCGGTCTTAAAATGAACATGGACAAGACGAAAGTCATGTCTAATGCCTCTATAAAGATTGGAGACTGTTCTCGAAGTTGTTGACAGTTACGTGTACCTGGGACAAATTATCCAGTTAGGAAGGTCCAACTTCGAGAAAGAGGTCAATTGTCGAATCCAACACGGCTGGGCTGCTTTCGGGAAGCTACGTAAAATCTTCTCGTCCGAAATACCGCAGTGTCTCAAGACAAAAGTCTTCGACCAGTGTGTGTTGCCAGTGATGACTTATGGAATTGAGACGTGGTCGCTAATAGTGGGCCTTATAAGAAGGCTCAAAGTCACAGAAAGGGCAATGGAGAGGGCTATGCTTGGGGTTTCACTGCACGATTGAATCAGGAATGAGGAGATCCGCAGAAGAACGAGAGTAACCGACATAGCCCGAAGAATTGCAACACTAAAGTGGCAGTGGGCTGGACACATTGCCCGTAGGACCGATGCCCGATGGGGCCGACGGGTTCTCGGGTGGCGACCACGCACCGGAAGACGTAGCGTGGGTAGGCCCCCGATAAGGAGGACCGACGACCTGGTGAAGGTCTAGGAAACCGCTGGATGCGGGAGGCGCAGGACCGGTCGTCATGGAGAACCTTGGGGGAGGCCAATGTCCAGCAGTGGACGTCTTTCGGCTGCACATTTCCCGTAGGACCGATGCCCAATGGGGCCGACCTGCCGACGGGTTCTCGAGTGGCGACCACGCACCGGAGGACGTAGCGTGGGTAGGCCCCCGACAAGGAGGACCGACGACCTGGTGAAGGTCGCGGGAAACCGCTGGATGCGGGAGGCGCAGGACAGGTCGTCGTGGAGAGTCTTGGGGTAGGCCAATGTCCAGCAGTGGACGTCTTTCGGCTGAAATGATGATGATGAACACAAATATTCGAGTAGAGTCGTGGTCGCCTAGTGGATTAAACAGTGTGCGTTCGCGCAGCGGAATGTTGTTGAATTTAAAGATTTTAAATATGCAGATATTTAGTGTATGACGTCGTGTAATTGTGTATGGTAAAACAATTTGTGCGTGCAGCCATTGTGGAGAAATTCACCAAAAACTGATTCCGCTGGGCGAACGTTGTCCTGGCGGAACTTTTTTTAATCCATTGACTTTAGAAAAAAGAGATGTGTCCAAAAATTAGTGTGTATTTGTGCGTAATTGTGTATGTATGAATAAAATTTGTGCATGCATAGACTTCGGAGAAATTCAAGTTTCCGCTGCGCGAACGTTTGGCCATTAGCTAGTTTTCATATAAAGCGCTTACATAGAGAGCTGTAGATTTTTACATACGTTGTTTTGAATTTGTGCATATTTGTGTACAAAACAGATTTAGAAAAAATCGTAGGGCTAAAAAGATAAAAATATAAACGTAAAACACGCTTTTTAGGTCATAGTTCTTAAAGTATGCACTTTGGGGTCTAGATTTTCACGTTTAAACAAACCTTGTAAGTGTCTGCAACATATTGCCAAATATCAATGATGTTCCTTTAGTAATTAAAGAGATATAGGACAATTTACCATGACAAAATCACTGTTTACAAAGCAGTCAAATATCACGACATTCTAAAGGAATTGCATGGTAAAATGTATGCTAATAATTAGTGTATTCATTCAACTATTCACATGCAAAATTTCATGTCATTAAATTCAGTAATTAAAGAAGAACAATTAAAATACTGACGAAGCATCGAAAACCTACATAACCTGACCAAGTTCGGATAGTTATAAAAAAGCGGCCGTGCAATATATTTAGGTAACATTCCAAAATTTACAGTATAATACCGGTATTGAATTGGTATAGGTGATAACACAATTGTTTCGATATAATATAAAGGTCATTTATTTTTGTACACCTACTTTTTTAAATGTATTTGACTATGACAAAGTAGGTACTATTTACGTAGTTACTTTATTTAAGTATGCGCTTG
Source organism: Sesamia nonagrioides (assembly GCA_017933935.1). Taxonomy (NCBI): domain Eukaryota; kingdom Metazoa; phylum Arthropoda; class Insecta; order Lepidoptera; family Noctuidae; genus Sesamia; species Sesamia nonagrioides. Next base: position 614,578 of record JADWQK010001030.1, on the reverse strand, counting down.
AGACTTGAGATATAATCTAAATATATTAATTTAGGCAAATAAAATTCATACAGCTAATTTCTATTGAATATTTCACGGATCCGGATTCTTACTATAGACCCCTCAGGGAAATTAAATAATTACCACAAGTAAGTACTACCCACTGTTTTTAAATGTTGATTTATTTTTATATTAGGCAGACTCAAACCTAAACAACTGAATAGTCTACTTTATTGATCTGTGATTGTTAATCTGTAATTTTATTATTGGAACTAGAAAATATTAGGTATACTTAGAAATGTTGAGGTTATTTACTGTATTTGCTACTCATTTAAAATATTTCTTAAAATACCTTTTTTATACAAATGTTTTAGTTTATAAGCACTTTTTTAATGTTGATCAAATATAATACGACTGAATAGTCCAGTTATCTGATGTGATTTTAATTTTTATTGAAGCTCGAAATATTATAGGTACGTCTTACCCTTATATTCATTATAGTTTATTAAACCTATTTTAGTAAAACACATTTAAGTCTATTGCTGCCGTTGCAAGCGTTTGTTAACGTTATTATAATTACATAATTAAGCATTATATGTAATTGAAAATATTTTTGTACACGGATATTTAAATTGAGAAGTACTTGTTAATTGAAGATTTATTTTTGTCGTAGATAGTGGCGTTATTATAAAAAAAAACATTTTTCATTCAAGAAATGCAATTGTTTTATTTTTTCCTAACGCTTGTGTACGCAACTGTGCCATATTAATAAATACTATATTGGAAGGTTAAGAACGTTCTTAAGATATATGGCACGGCCGCTTTTTTATAGCTATCCGAACTTGGTCGGGTTATGTAGGTTTTCGATGCTTCGTCAGTATTTTAATTGTTCTTCTTTAATTACTGAATTTAATGACATGAAATTTTGCATGTGAATAGTTGAATGAATACACTAATTATTGGCATACATTTTACCATGCAATTCCTTTAGAATGTCGTGATATTTGACTGCTTTGTAAACAGTGATTTTGTCATGGTAAATTGTCCTATATCTCTTTAATTACTAAAGGAACATCATTGATATTTGGCAATATGTTGCAGACACTTACAAGGTTTGTATAAACGTGAAAATCTAGACCCCAAAGTGCATACTTTAAGAACTATGACCTAAAAAGCGTGTTTTACGTTTATATTTTTATCTTTTTAGCCCTACGATTTTTTCTAAATCTGTTTTGTACACAAATATGCACAAATTCAAAACAACGTATGTAAAAATCTACAGCTCTCTATATAAGCGCTTTATATGAAAACTAGCTAATGGCCAAACGTTCGCGCAGCGGAAACTTGAATTTCTCCGAAGTCTATGCATGCACAAATTTTATTCATACATACACAATTACACACAAATACACACTAATTTTTGGACACATTTCTTTTTTCTAAAGTCAATGTTTTAAAAAAAGTTCCGCCAGGACAACGTTCGCCCAGCGGAATCAGTTTTTGGTGAATTTCTCCACAATGGCTGCACGCACAAATTTTTTTTTACCATACACAATTACACGACGTCATACACTAAATATCTGCATATTTAAAATCTTTAAATTCAACAACATTCCGCTGCGCGAACGCACACGATTAAACACCAGCCGAGAGTGTGCAGGTTTGATCCAAGTAAGGCAAGCACCAGTGTAGCTTTTCTAATTTATATGTACTTTCTAAGTATATCATGGACACCAATGACTGATTAAAAGGTGAAGGAAAACATTTTGAGAAAACCTGGACTTCAAGTCTGAAATCGCCAACCCGCATTGAGTGAGCGTAGTGATTACGCTCAAGCCTTCTCTGATGAGAAGAGACTTGTGCCCAGCAGTGGGACGATTAAAAGGTTGATGATGATGAATAAAAATATTTGTTCCGTACGGAAATCGAACCTGCGACACGCAGCGCAGCAGTCGATTGCTCAGCCACTGCACCAACCGAACACACCAACGAATGTAGGAGTTAAAAGGTGGGAGAGATTTTATAACAATAAAACACCGGATGGCAAATTAATAAATAAATTATTGTTAAATATTACATACTGCACTTACATTGGCTCGTTACATCGGATAATATACATTCACAAAAACATACAAACACAAGTTCACAAATTATAAAATAATATACTTTGAGCAATATAAAAATAAAAAACCGAATCACTACTCTATACCTAGTTATTCTATAAAACCGTTTCATACAGTTATGTAGTTTAGTTGATTTTTGAAAAACTGGTAGGTCGGTACTTTAGTACCCAATAATTAAGTTTAAGCTAATCTTCGCAAGTGTTATTATAAAAAGCTTTAGGAATGTAAAATCGGCTTTAATTCCTTTCTAAGTTTGGCAATGTTTATTTTATAAAGCTTGTTAAAATTAGTGCACTATAGTTCTCTCATTCGCAATCAATTACCATTCGTTTGTCCGTCAATCGATTGTCTAATATACAACTCATGACACTCTGTCCTACTCTAGTTCATTTTAAACAATTCAATATGTCCATCTTAATGATTACTCCGTGCTGGTCGCTACTGGCTTGTGCTTGCATTCAATCAATGCTGTTTCAAATGCTGCAACATTCTAGGAAGACTTTGTTATACAAGGTGTATTTTGAACTAACAAGCTTGCAAACCCAAAGACAATACAGTTCCTTCGATCAAACATACACCATGTACGTATGTGAATTCAGATATGCCGAATACGTCATAATATTCAACTTTTAATAATTTGTATGTAAAAATTCGCTCAAAACCTGCAGCGGTAGTACATTTTGCTATTATTTTTTTTATAATAATCTCTACGCTGAGTTTGCCTCGCATTTAATTCTAATTACATTATTGAGTATAAAACGTATTAAATACATGAAAAAGATCTATTAACTTACGATCACTGCGTATTGAGATATGACTTGTGTCGCACGTGTTCATCGAGACATCTCGTAATGAGTAGCACATCAAATCAAACATTTCTATAATCTTATAAATATAAAACATTCGATGACATATTCTTTCAAAAAAGAACTTTTTAGAAGATTGCCTTGTGAAGCAAGCTTTTTGTTAATAATAATGTTCATCCATATGCATTATTAAGTATATGTATTCGCATAATATATCTTTATATCTCGGTAAGCTTCATCAAACCCTTTATTCCTGGTCGGGTAAATGTCAATCAAAAACGAAACCTCTTCAAAAGTATTATACAATAATTTCTGTAAATTTATACGAAATTCTATTTGATCGTCATATGTGACAAATGCATTTTAAAATTACATTGTGTGCAAAAACGCTTGAGTTATCTGACCAATCAAAATTTAAATTTCACATTTGTGACCTATCCCATTTCATGACACGTTCCTTCACACTTGTGTAGACAAAAGTTATATCTCAAAAGTATCACTTGTAATTAATAATAGTGTATTATCAGTGGCAGGAGACATTGCCATCTCAAGGATGTTTTTCATTCAAATTATCTAAGGAAAATACCTTTTACTTCAAAAATAGTCAAAGCATTTATTGACGCATCTTCCAACTAATATTTGGTTACGCCAATTTAGCAAATTCAACTAAACAGAGACCAGAGAATGTCATTTTACACAAAAAGTACCTTTTAATCAAAGCAGCTTTTGTAAAATTAATGAGATATTGATAAATTAATCTCAAATTAGTTAAATGGTGTAGAATGCGTTATTATGACAAACACAACTAAACAATCGTTCTCACGCGCGCAGATTCATTGAAACAGAGGAAAACACCCTCAATAATCTATGATACAGTGTCACATGTAACCTACCCTTATTGCTAAGTTTTCGCATACAAAAATCTCTACACTTGGTGCGTCATCAACTGTCGATGTGTAAAAAAAAATCCATACAAAAATAACGTTCCTGTGTAAAAGCTATTTACTTAATACATGTCGTCATAAAGTGTTACCAAAGTGTTGGACGTTACACTACAGGAGATATTATAGGTGCTACAACTGAAAGTTTAACTTAAAAGTAATCGTTGAACGTGATTCGCATTTTAATTTATATATTGGTATCTACAAAATTAATATATTATAAACAATAATATGTATAAAACAACAAACAAGCTGCCATAGTTATTTATTACATGTGTATAGAATTGCGATGAGCGCGCGCAACATGTCTGGGCGTTGTTTAATTTATAATAAATTATAATACATAACATACAACCCTTAATTCCGCTTATATAATAACAAATTCAACGTCACGTATGACCAAGAATTTATACAACTATGGTTCTAACTAGGGTTCTAAAGCACTGCCACTCATTGAATCCTTACTTTTGAAACCACGGCCCTGAGCGAATACGACTTGACATCATTAATTTAATGCTTACACTAACATAAGTCAAGAATTTACTTTCAAACCTTGAAATAAATCACATATTAACAGTACATTATAGTGTATTTGTGACTTTAGCATAATGTTATTGTTTCATCATCCTTAGTTTAGTACACCCAGACAGATTGCACGCACAAGATTTACAAGTAAATAAAACTGTTAACATAAGAGTGAGTTGCTTGTGATGTCGGCGTATAATATTGACTAGCGATTGTCACCTCAGTGGAAATCAACCTGATGAGATTCCATGCCCACCACACCAGTTTAAACTACAAGAACATTACTGATTTACTGTACATCTATGTATCTACACTTGTGAATATCAGTCTGCCTTTTTTTAAATTAGGGTAGTTACAACAAGCATATCACTTGGTGTAGTTATCTAACAGTCTAGACCAGACACGTTGTGACCGAATACTAGATTACATTCTTTCATTAGGACAGCGATGTCCACCATCGGACCTGCAGCGTATGGTATCTTTACTATAAGATACAAATTGTAGTGGGGGTGAAGACCCCAACTACAATTAGTATCTTGACGTTTCTTAGGGCGGGTTGTTGCACGTATAATTGTCGCACGCGTTAACGTCAAAAATGACGTTAACTATCGTCCAACCAAAAAAAGGGTTTTTTTTTTTTCAAATTACAATTACGAAATAATTGCCCTTTTACTTTAAGCAACCTCTTGAAATAACTGACCCTCAATCGATCCATAATATGACGTACCACTCCACAATGTAAGTGTAAACTGGTGCGGTACCAACCAAACGTTACCTAATTCGTTGTCGTAAAGACTAAAACGTAGGAATATTGTTTATCATTGATATATTTGACTACGCGATTCCACTAGTCAGACTTATACAGTTGGTGCGTCGCGCGTACGAGCCATCTCGACTGACGCGCGAGATTGGACGAGCGGTTGCGACTCACAGCTGTGTTTGAACAAGAAAAAATTTTCATTACTTTAAGGAATGTTTTTTAATACTTTTTTTGGAGTGTACCTATAGGTGGAAATGTCAAAGTTGATGATAGTAAATGAAAAAATTATGAGTTTATACAATTATACTAGACCCGTGTAGTAAAAGGTATGTAGTGTAAGTAAAATGTATTATGCTGTAAGCCAGCTTGTTACATTGTGCCACAGTACTGTCAATCGCAACCGAGTCCTGTAAACGTTGAGCGCGTTACAAAAACCTTACAAAATTCCCACTCACTTACAATAAGTTGCCTTCCTTACACATTCCACGATTTTCCCTGATCATGACTTACATTATATCTTACTTAGCCAAACATCACAACATATGCATCGTGTATATTTAGTTATACATCACTTATCAGAAGCGTCCACTCAATATATTTGCGGTACTCCGAGACGCGATTATCGATTATATATGCGTAAAACACAGTTTAACTAGAACTCATTATAAAAATTACACTATGAACTTACCTAAATAATACGATATAAAATGTTATTAATCACTAATAGAGATAAAGAAGCCAATTTTTGGTTTTGTTATTGTTGTTTAATTAAGTTTAGGCGTTGTTTCAACGCCGAATTATACTGAAGTCTTTACAGTACAATAGGTGTTCGGAACGAACAGATTGCTCATCCGATGTTGTACTAGTGAGTGCTGCGACTCGGCGGCGATCTGTTCGACTCGATTAATCGACTACTTTCGTGCAAAACCCTCACTAAGGTGGTCGGTTCCGATCGAGCGGCGGAGCCTGGATACAAATTTCGTATAAAATTGACAATGCATATACGGAAGCTCTGAACTAGGTTATACGAGTAAATAGGGGACACCGGAGGACAAAACGGGAAACGCTAATTATAGTTGCACTATCGTACGAAACGAGTTGTCGACGAAAAGGAAAGTGATTAAGTAGGAAATGAACATATCACACTGGTCGGGCTACACGTCCTCGGTGAGTCAGCAGGGCTGCGTGGCCTTGGGCAGCGGCCGCACGAGGTAGAGCTTCTCGCCCGCCTTGTTAGTGTAGATGGGCGCGCGCTGGTAGTGCGCCACGAGCTGCTCCAGCGTGGGGAACTTGCGCTGTCCGATGCAGTACAGCGCGCCCTCCACGTGCACGCGGAAGTGTTTGTTGCGGCCCGGGGCCTTCAGCGACACCGAGTAGTCGCCCACCTGGGACAACAACTACATGTAACCTCACTGTCTGATGACCACATATATAAGATGATGATGCAAACCAATTGTTTCCATCATATTCTGACTGGTGGTGATGAATGGTAAATAATTACACACCGCAATAACCTATTATTGTACATATAGTTTTACCTATCATATCAGGCATCTGCGTATTTGATTTCCACAGTCCATATATTAACATACACATACAATCTATTGCAAATCAAACAAATATGAACTTTATTTCAATTAAAAATAAGTTTATTTTAGAATGATTTATTCATTTTGTCAACAGTTCCACTATTGTGAAAGTTATAGAAATGTTTGAAATTTAAAACAGATTATTATTGTGTAACAGTCAAAATTATACTTCAATTAACTTATATTTATATTTTTGACAAATAAATTACAAATTTAAGATAGATTCTGCAGTTCAGAAAGGGGGATGTTGCATAAAATATTTTATAATTCATAAAACTTATAAAATATTTTCAGGTTAGACTAAAACAGGGATGGCAAAGCTCTATGCATGTATGTGCCATTTTTCGTCAACTAAAAATTTCATATAACCGTAATGTTAATGTTGTTAATAAGCACAAACAATTCTCGAATTCATGATTACTGAAAAAGTCCATAACTTTCCTTGCGTATATTTTAAATCTATCTTGATGCTTCTCGGGATGCAATCTCGAATCTTTGATGACATTTATAGGGGGCCAAAACCAACTTGAAGAGACCCAAGATGGCGCCGAAGTACCACGCGGGACCCGCTGGACCCGCCCCCGCTGTGGGGACAATGCGATACATACGTTGGTCTCAGAGTCCCGGATGAGAAAGTCCCCGTCGTGTCCGTGTGTGTTGAGCAGTGCGTCGCAGTGAGTGCGAGTGATGGCGCCGAAGTACCACGCGCGACCCGCCACCGACCCGCCGGACCCGCCCGACCCGCCAGACCCGCCGGACCCGCCCGCGCTGTTTTCATAAATAATCCTAACTGTCAAATTATTTGATATACAAAAAAGTAAAATAATTCCTATACCACCTCATTCTTCATTCCCTAACACTTACGAGTTATAAAAAAACACCTTATATAACGTTAAGTTACATTGGACACGACAATGAGTTGGTAACTCATAAAGAAATTAGATATAATGCTTGGTAATGATATGAGATACTTATGTCTACTTATTCCATGTCTTAGCCCTCAGAAATAATACAGGCTAACATGGTGTCAACAGGACGCAATTTTGACAGACTGTCCAGTAAGAACAATAAGGTGACGAGCTGACCTAATCAGTAATCAGTTGGTATTGGTTACCTATAAGGCGTGGTGAGGTAGTCGGCCAGCTCCTGCAGGTAGTTCCTGGGCACGAGCCCGACGTGTCCCCTGGAGTCTCGGGCGCGGTACCACTCGGGGTCGGAGGGAGGCCGCTCGATGATCTCCAGGCGGTCTCCCTTCTCGAACGACAACTCCTGCTCGTTGTTCGACGTGAACGAGTACAGCGCCACCTGCGGGGAATACTGAGGACAATGCAGCAGTGAAAGATAAACTGGTTGAAATAATTACATACACATATATAAGATATACAATACAGGGTACTTATATGTATTTTGTATATTACTTATATGCATATTCTTAGTATATAATTTTTTATTAATAGAATATATAGAATAAATAATTTTAGATAATATTAGATCATAATTTTAGATATTTTCTTTCACTATTTAGTAGGTATGAAACCCACGGCCCAGTGTCACAGAAGATCAGATGGAACAGTGCAGTAAGATATTTTATGAATTTAAGATACATAACCGAAAATTTTGCAACTATTCTTAGAGTATTTTATTTTGAGTTGAAATTAAATAAAGTTATTCTATATCTGTTGTTATACATTATATAAGCAAAACTACTCCATTGAACACTTCATTGGCCAGAGAAATTGGTGCCAAGCATTCATAACATTTATAAAAATAGGTAGTGTGCCTGAGTTATTTAGAAAGGAACATGGGAATTCTGATAGGCCAGCACACATTTCTTTAAGAAAAAGACTAGGCTCTTAATTTAAAAAAATAAAGTTACACTAGGAATTCATCCTCATCCTCTAACTCAAACTCACCTAACTCCTGTATCGAGGACGCGTATACTAATATTTAAACTCGCATATACAAACAGCTAGACCCGGGACAACTACCTGTAGGTCATACAAATGTTTGTTCCGTGCGGGTATCGAACCCGTGCCCGCAGCGCAGCAGTCGATTGCTCGGCCGCACCAACCGTGTTGTCAATTGTAATAATAGCAGGAGGGTAGAATGTTATACGAATGTATTTAGACTCACCACGATGTCGAGAACGTTTTCCGCCATTGCGTAGGTGTGCACGGGGTCCTCATTATCACCTTCTTCGCTAGTGTAGTTCGAAGGGAACCTACAACAATATGTTTCTTAACAACATCCTCAATCACATCAGCTCAAAACAAAAAGGCAACATTATCTATTCGTTCACTAGTAGGTTTAAGCAGGTGATTAGAGTTGCAGGTACAACTATAGGCCAACTGTATAACTACGTCTGCCTGAGGTGTGACCGTGGTGCCGGAAGAGGTGGCGACAGCTACCGGAGTGGGAAATCCTCTTGGACTTTTCGCCGCCCCGCCCAGGGACAGACTTTTGCTGACTAAAAACTACCCCGGTTTTCTATCTCACACCCTGAGAAAGAGGCGTCTGGAACACTTGCAAGCCGCAACCTCGGGTCCCGATGTTTAGGGGGGCGATAGACGTCCTCGAGTATATGACCCCTGGACCCGAGGTCCGCCGTTGCGCAATTGATGACGTCAGTAACGTAACTAAGTAACACATGAGTGAGCCAATTCAATGTTATCCTCTTCATTCTGCTGCTAATAAGTTGTATTGAATCATTTTTTCTTTAAATTTCAGTGACTTACTGGATTTTCCCCTTTAATTCTAAGATATGGGCGTAAAGCGACTACAATCATCCTACTTGCTTCTTATAAATGCGAAAGTTTCTGAGGAAGTATGAATATATTGATATTAGTTACTATTTCACGCAATAACTACTTACTGAACGGATTTGCATAACATTTGGCACACAAATGGTTTATAACCGGTATTAACATAAAGGATAGTGTTATTCGGGATATCCGCTTATGCAGGTGACACCGCGGGCTAGTATATTATATCAATAAGTTCTAAATGACCACCGCTGATTAAACTACATTGGTAATAAACGCCTTCAGTTTTACTTTGAAGGCAAAGTCCTACACAACATTATAAAACACAATCAATTATAGACAGAAAATGGTGCCAATTATCTTGTTCATAAACTAAAGTAATTTTAAATTCAGTTCATCTTTTTCTTTCTATATAAATAAAGAAAAGGACAGTAGATAAAATATTAGTTTAATCCTGTCAAATTAAAATACTCCATAGACAGTTTAGACGTGATTATCAACATGGCGGCTAATATTACGTCAGGGGTGAGCTAATTTAACGTTTAAGACTAAACTAGCCTTAGTTATCTTTTGTCCTTTCAAAGATGCAAGGAACGTGTCTTGAAACAGTCACTATTATACCAGATAACTATGTATACAAATGGCCAGAGAGCAGGGGTCCTCGACTAAAGGCCATGGCTTTCATAGCATGTCTCATAATTATCTACAATGTCTTTCATTAGGATTGACATAAACTTGTCTATAGATGACATTTCCAAGCTCTAATCGCTGATAAGATGTCATTTTGTCCAGATCCTCAGGACAGGCCATAAAAAGAAATCACAACTCACCATCCAGTATGTTGCTGGTACTGTCCTCTCCACCAGCCATCATTGCTCTTCTCTAAGATGAGGATCCTCGTGCCCTTGGTGAGGGACAGCTCGTCGGGCTGCTGCGCCTGGTAGTTGTACTTGACGACGGCGGTGCCGAGCGCGTCGGCCGGCTCCACGCGCCGCGCGCCCGCCTCGCCGCCGCCGCGCACCGGCGAGCTGTTCGAAGGTAGAGTCTTCGAGCCGGATCCTTTCTTTACCTTCTTCTTAATACTGGAATTGATTTCGAGTGTGTTATGTGTCAACATTACTGCGATTGGTTAAAGTCATCAAATAATTGGCAGTTTTTTGAGGCCGGTTTATGAAATAAGCGGTTGCGCACGAAAGTGGTTCAGGTGTTGTTTGTGTAACAGAGACCAGACAACTAATGTGTTTATTGTTGTTATTTCCTCTCAACTAACATTGTTCAGGTTTATTTGATAGACGCTTATTTTCTCGCGATGTTTTCCCTCATTGTCTGACGACAGTGACACATACATTATATTGTATCTGAATGAAGACTTGCAGTGGCTAGTAATTTAAGTTATTACAACGTCATTCACTCCTTGACTATGATGAAATGCAACAATTTTGTCATAACCCATCGACTTTTTTTTATTTTATTTTTTTTATAAAAAAAATAAAACCATTCCCCACAATAGCAATTACTCCTGTATCGTGGGTGCATTTACAAACATTTAAACGAGCATACACAAACAGCCAGACCTGGAACACCTAACTGTAGGCCATACAAATATTTGTTCCATGCGGGAATCGAACCCGCGACACGCAGCGCAGCAGTCGATCGCCCAGCCACTGCTGCAGCAACCGTGTCGTCGTATGTAAATGATTCGTTGTGTAGTGGACGCAAGTCGTTTTCTATCAGAAATTTTCCAGCAGCAGAATGCACAGCACAAACCAGATTTGCATGGTATCTAAAGGTAACCGCGAAATATGGCGGTACTAAAGGCACCTCTGTACAAGTTTTTGGGGACAGGGTGAATTTTGGTGCTGTGGAGATTTGGCTCATAAGAAATCTCTGTATGGGCTTTCATTTTTTTACCGAATAAAAACGTGCAAATATTAACACATCTGTGCTAATCTGTCAAATGATAGCCGCATGCTTACCGCCTACAATAAATCAAGCCGAGGAGACAGTAACAAATTAACTGATAATTGTAAGGACGTGGGCATTTACGTATCAACTACCAACACCTGATTACGCTATCCTTCAAACACAACAATTAAGTAACATTTTCCCTCGTAATTTCAAAAATACATAAAGGGAAACAGCTGATATCCGCCAACAATGTTTGTGCACATACTGCACTGAACCAGAATGTTATTATACTAGGTATATTGTTTTGTAAGCACGTGTGAACTCTTAGTACTTATGGCATACTTTATGACAATGGAAATAAGATGGACAGCATAACACATATTGCTGCAACAACACGCGTAAATTGTTAACTGTCTATTGTATTGGAAAGAAATATTTAATTTATGGTTAAAAAATAAATTAATGTTTCTTCCGGACACTAAGAGAGCGGTCAGACGCAGGCCCAACGTAACGTGCTTTTACTAGGCGCGTGGCAAAGTCGTCACATCGGCAACGTTCGGACTCACAGTTAATAAGAAATTCCTAATGAAAAAACCACAATTATAACACACTGCCCTAGCAAGGAGAAAGTGCGTTATTAAGCTCAAACTTCTAATTACTAATATTCTATCTTGCGAATATTATATTAGAAAAGTGAAAGTTTGTACGTATGGATTAATGTTTGAAAGACTCGTGAAGGAACACTAGTTGTCGTTGTGATCTTGTTGAGCTATCTACTTTTTACCTAATTATTTTGCTTACCTATACATACATATATGTATTCAGTATGTATCTATATATAATTTTGATATTTTAGTGTATTGCATGTATAATATTTACATCAGCAACAGTCCTATTTAAGGTTCAGGAAAATCTCTGTCATCATTCATTGGTTGTCTGGAAGAGATTGCATTAGCAATAAGGCCGCCCATTTATTTTATAGTGTTAAATGATTTTTTATCAATGTGTGTTATGATATTCCCATGAAATCATAACACATGCTGCTGAAACCACGGGGAGTAGCTTTTAATTTTTTTGATCAAACAAGTACTTTCAATAACGAATATTACTGGTTCACATAAATCACGCTCGATTTATATTTGTTTAGGTAAACAAACAGATTTATTTAATCTGTTGATGACGTAGTGCATTTTGGATATAACTAGGCTTGATAGCATGAATGGCACCTTTGTAACACATAGATAAAACTTAGAGCAAAACAACAGATTAATACTCGACTTATAGGACTAGCTACGACCCGCGGCTTCACCAGCACACGTTTCGATCTCGTAGGAATATCGGGATGAAAAGTATCCAAGTTTTCGATTCCCGCACAGGCCAAATATTTGTATGCATGAATATGAATATTTACACTGGTCTGGTCGTGCCTCGTAAAACACGTTAAGCCGTTGGTCCCGTTTGCCATACGAACATGTAATGGCAGCCGTTACGGGTTGTTGGAGCTCTCAAAGGTCTAACAATTGGTCTAACTGCAATGCTTCGATCTCACTTTCGGGTCGTGGAGGTCAGACGGCAGTCGCTTCACGGAAAATATCGAAGTTTAGCCAAAATCAGCAGTTAGACTGGTAAAGTGGACCCCAGACTCCAAAAGCTGAAAAAGCTTCGGATGTGACTGGGATTAACGCTGAGATTTTAGAATTTAGTTCTTCATTTACGTCAGTGGTAAGTCATTCGAGAGCTTGAGGAAACTGTGAGTTATGTTGTATACTACAGACAACAGCACGTCAAGCTACTAGTTTGCCAAATTTCTTTATTAGATTTCAACTTTATCGCTACTGCAGTAAGGCTGAAGGTTGAGTGGGAATATTTGACAGTTTCGGGTAGCTTGACCTGCTGTCGTCCGTACCTGCCATGTTATGACCGCAACTATATCTAATGAAACACAAACTAAAAATCACTTATGCGGGTGAAAACGTAGATATTATTATAAATGATAGTTTTGTCCCCTCCTGTCTTGTTGGATATGTGTCATAGTAAACAATGTTATCTTCCGATATGTTTTCACAGTATTTACACTGTTTACATACTGCAGACATACATATTAAAATAAATAAAGGTCCTAAATGCGATAAGATTGCGCTGTCGCGGATTCTATTGATCAACTGTATTATGTGATAGTTCCGTGTAGCAAAAATAAATGGTCCATTACATAACTGTGTAGGAAGTAAGGACACCCACTCTTTATTGAATACAATAGACGATGACTGATTTAAAGCACAAAGAAAAAACATACATGTAAAAATATAAAGAAACTATACACAAAAAAACAATTTTGTAGCATCCTTTACTACCTTTGACAGCTCTTTTGATACTACTGAGCTGAAGATAGCGTCAGCTGATACGAAACTTTCATTTGAGTTAACATGATAATTAATTGAATAATGAATAGGGCCCCGGAGTAGTATGCCCACAAATTCGTGATGTGTAAGGAGGTTGATTTATGGAGAAATTGTACTGTAGCGACAGGCCACATTTTCACAATATCATTTGAAAAGTTCAAATGATAAAGTGTGGCAAATACTTCCTCAATTTACACGACACAAGTATGTAATTTTTTATTTGTTACTAGTCGGGTCGCATAACGTCATTATTAATTAGGTTAGTACATTATTGCCCAGTTTTATGTGCCTAACCTGCGACATGCAACATGAAAAATGGCCTTAGTAAAATTCGGGTTGAGTACTTCCGGTGGTATGGTGGCTGTTCGAGGTTAAAGATATCGCAGTTGGATCATTCCAGTGGTGGACGGCAGATTATGGCTACCTTTCCAAATTTTGAAGGAAAATATCGTACAGAAACCAAACATTCTAAAACATTTGGCATATACCAATCCTAGGTAGAATAGCGCAATCCCTCTCAAGAGGAGGCCCGAGTCCCAGAATTTGAAAAATTATATGGCGATTTCAATGATGTAGTCATTGTCCCCTCACCTGTCAAACAACGAAGGCTTCTCCTTCTTAACATAGTTGCTGGGCACGTATCCGGACTGGCTGCGCGCATTCTGCACCCGCCACCAATGCTTAGAGTCATCCAACAGCAGGTACCGCTCGTTCTTGCGCAGGTCTAACTCCTGCGCACCCTGCGCCGCGTAATCGTACTTAGCGACTACGTAGCACACGTCGTCC